>BGPR01004063.1:14301-38012 GCA_013235015.1 Araneus ventricosus
TCTATGCTTCGTTCCAGTTACGTATTGCTGTTTAAACTGTCCAATAACTGATCACCTGATTCAACTCTTGAGTGTTAAATAATATAAATCTTCATAAATATTAATTCAAATCGACTTGAAGAATCGGCGATGGACAGTTTCTCAATCGGCAAAATTCCTGAACTTCAATATTTATTACTTTGAAAGATAATGAGGTCTCTGGATTTTATAAGATAGTATTCATCTCAATGCCTATCATACCTAATACCAAGATTAAAGACCAGTTCAGAGGCTTTGACTTATTTTGCTAGTGGTGGGTTGAAAGCGATCAACAGAAGTTTTGGCACTCAGTGACAATTTTAATTTAATTTCTTCAGCTGTGATTCTCTTTGTGTTGATACACTAATGTAGCATCCATTTTATAAAGATAAATTTGTATCTTTTTTCCTTGACCTTTCACTTCAATTTCAGACTAGTTAAAACATTTATTGGAATTTTCTCATTAGAGGTTGGTAAATACGATCCTGTTTAAAAAAGGAAAAGCTAATACAATACAGTTGCATACCCTAGGTTGTAAATTTTACAAAAGAAAATTTTGAGCACTGATCTTTCACAAATGTCTTTGTTTTACTGGGGGAAAAATAAGTGATAAAGTTTTCAGTTTCAGAACCTTTTCTAAGTTGTTAGTTCTCTATCCTTTCTCAGCTACGTTCTCCAGCCAAGAGGTTCATAATCTGAACTTTTACAAACTCTCAATTTAAGAGGTTCATAATTCAATTGGGGTGAAAGGGTGTCCATAATTATTGGAAGTATGCCATATCTTAGATGGTGTTATGAACAATATGTAAAATATGATATTAAATTTGAAATTGTGCTGTATTATGTAAATATATCAGTAACAAAAACTTCTCACAACTGCTTATTTAGAAGAGTGAAAAAAATTTTCAAGCTTCAGTTTATTTCCTTATGTTGTTTCTACATTAATCAAATTCTGTCTGTAACACCGAATGTTTAAAGTAGGATTCTTTGAACAGACCTTATTAAATAATACTTATTTTGAACCAAAACAGATTTTGGACAAGAAGAATCAAAGTTGTTTAAGGTTCTTCCCCACCCCCTCCAAATAAATCCAAGACATTTGGAGCTCCGAAGTCATTCTACTTAGACTACATACACAACATAAAATCGAGGTCAAGGCCATTGTAATCAGTTTGAAGTTACGAAAAATAATATTGAGTTAGAAATAATCACAATGAAACACCCTCGCCCTTCTGTAGCATTCGGGTCAACCAATGCAAGACCAGCTGCAGTGACAGAAAAACGGGCAAGGATGTTGACCGCAAAATAGTCCTCATTATGTGCGTCGACCCCCATCCCCCTTTACAGGGATACGACCCGCCTTTGGAGATGGGCCCTACGAGTTACACCACCATTAATGCACACATATTCGGAACCTCTTACTTATATAAAGACTTATCATCCCTGTACTTGTGGTGCCCCCAAGTGGGAGTGAGTTAGACGAGAAGTAACCTAACTGGATTTGGCTAGGGAGCTCAAAGTTGGACATCATACTCATCATCATCATCTGAAATTTATTCTGTAACTTCTTTAGTTGAATAATTATATGCATTAACATATCAGCGATAATTTATTTTAGTAAAAGTACAATTAATATTTTTAATTCTTCCTTTTCACATCTAGATATAGAGAATTTTTGAGGTTAATTTTTCTGATATGGCCTAGTCAGTGGCAAATCCAGGATTTGGGTTTGGGGCTGAGGTCATAAAAATTTTGTATCGCCGTGATGAATCTTAAATCTCATGGCTTATGTAAACGAAAACACTTGAACTTTACAGACTTCACTCACCTGACAATAAGAATCATAAAAAACATTACAATACTTTCGATAATTTAATAAAAAATGCAATGAAGTAACTAGACAAAAAATGTCTTTGACCGCCTCAACGCTACAAGTACAAGTGGAATGACTAGAAAAGTAGGAAATTTTTCGAGCCTGTCAAGCCAGAAAACAATGCTGTCGCATTACTTTTTAAAAGGGAAATCAAGAACAAATAGTTGTAGTGATTTTAAATAAAATCAAGATTTCTGGCTTAGCTCTGGGGGGAGGGGGTCAGACCCATAGCCCCCTCTGGATTTGCCACCGGCCTAGTTATAATGAAAATATTTATGCTAGCAGAAAGCATCAAGTCACCTGAGATGCTGAAACTGCAAAATTTCATCATCATGATTAGCTTAGTTTGAAAGGAATAACCTCCTAGTTCTTTTTAGTTAGTATGCTTTGTAGATATATTATAAGTACCAAGATTTATTTCTTTCTCAATTTTAAGCGAGTTCTAGCCTTTTAGTTATTATTTTTTGTAAATATATTCTAATGGCTTTATTAATTTCAGGTGAAAAGCCGCACAAATGTGATGTCTGTGGGAAAGCTTTCAGTCAGTCATCTAATCTAATCACACACAGTCGGAAGCACTCTGGATTCAAACCTTTTTCCTGCAGCAAATGCAGTCGGACATTTCAAAGAAAAATTGATCTCCTGCGACACATGGACTCAAAACACTACACGACACTAAATTACTTAAATGCACCTCAAAACAATATATCTTGTGAATAACATTCATAAAATATTTAATTAAATTTAATGGCATTCACATTCACCTTGAGATTGAAATGAGCAAGCAGGTTTAATTATTGTTTCTTTTGTTACCATATTTTGTGAAAGTTGCAAATAGCAATAATTTGGAAAATCTATACAATATAACACTCAAAAGCCTTAAGAAAGCACAAGTAAGTTTGATTGTTAATGTGTCTCGATAAAAAAATTGAATAACAAGTTCTTACAGAAACTGTTAATATAATATTTTGTTGTTTCAGTTTTGTGGATATATGTTTGTATCTTTATACTATACCAAGCTGTAAATAAAATTATATGAATGTAACTGGTTTTTACACTTTCAAAAGCTTTACAAAATATTTTTTCATATTATCTGGTACTTTAATAAGAAAAAAAGAAAAGTGAATTTTACAAATTGCAGAAACAATAAATTTAAAATTGCTACTATATCAGTAATTCCGCATGGGGGGGAAGCAGTATTATATCTCATAATTTTTTCTTCTCTATTTTTGATACAACTTACTATAAATTTTCTGGACTAAGAACACACCAGTTCAACATACAGATTCAGAAAAGCTTGAACAGAAGCTGATAACAATGTTTATTGCACATCAATAAATAAAAATAATTTAATAATACAACTGTAAAAAAGCTGCATAAATAAATATGATGTATAAATTAATGTAAAAAAATCTGTGACATAACCTACACAAATGTCCTATTTTAAATACAGAAAGTGGTATGCATAGTTGTTCGAAGAGACATGCTAATGGAGTGACAGTAACATATTCCTCAGCTAGTAATTAATCAGCTCCAACTATCCTGTTAAAAAAAAAGGACAAATTACTACTACCATTAGGTACAAAGCAGAAAACTGCACATCAATTGATACACAAAATATTTCAAGATATTTGTCTATAAAGTTGAAAGTCTGTGTATATGTATGTCTTCTATACAAATCCACAGTTTTTGTCCGATCATGATGAAATTTGGCACACAAGACCTTTGAGACAAAAAGAATGTCACTGTCAACTTTTTTAAATCCAAAAATTAATTAAAATGTCAATTAAAAATTAAGCATGGTTTTGACATTTTCTCGCGATATCTTCCAAAACAATTATCTCGCAAGAAAGATATTTACATCATTTTAAGTTTAAAAAATTACCTTTTTAATGATACCACTTTAAGTGCAGTACGATTTTTTTCCCTAATTTTAGCAAATTTTTAAAATTATATTTTTTACGATTTGCCACTTTGGGTTTTACAAATTTTGTACTGATGCCATTTCTATGAGATTACTCAAATTATTCATTATATGCAAGATGAAATTTTATCTTTCATACAAATTATTATCGCACAAGATGATTGATCAAAATGTATCGGAAATGCTTCATTTAAAATACATTTATACTAGGAATAGTTTTTACAATTTTATAAAATATTTCTTCTACATCTAATATAATCATCACACCCAGTATTTGATTTCTGATTATTGTATGAAAATAAATTTATTTTTAAGGAGATACTAATTTTAACTTTGTTAATTTTCCAAAATGGTAAATGCAATTGAGCAAAGAACATGCATTAATTACATTTTTTGCAATGAGGTTTCTGCTCCAATAACATTTTAAATGCTTCAAAAAGTCATTAAAGACGAATTTTCTTTATCAAAAAAACAGTTGTTTTTTTGCTTACTTTCTGATAACAAATTTTTAATTTCATTATAATTCAGGTTACTTTCCTTTTAGATATTTTGACTAAGAAAAAAAAAATGGAAAGAAACTTCTACTTTTCACAAAATGTATTATTTTCAAAATTCTGACAGTTAGATTGTTTTCAATAATATTTTGGTTTAACTTAAAAGCATGGTAAGGCCGTCAAATTTTGCGATTTTTTTTCAAGCAATTAACCACCAAATTTAGCTTACAATTCACACGGGTAAGGTCTATAAGTTGGCGAAAGTTTTGCAACGAGCCTGTATCATGTTTTAAAGCTTAAGTGATAATTTTTAAAATTTTTCTTGATACTGTTTTTGGAAATTTATTATCTTTTAAGTACACCCAAGCAAAAATTTCAAACATTTAACCTCCTCCCACTCCAAATGATTTTATTTGTTGGGTTGTTTAAAACAAATTGGCTGAAGCCAAATTAAAATACGCAACATATATGTGTATAGGTAAGCTTTGTAAAATGAGCTATGCATCCATGTTGTTTGCACATAAATGGAGTATTCTATGTCAGCAGTCAGTATAAAATCTCAACCAATGATACCTTAATCATTGCTATAGGCTTTGTAGTAGTTAGGATAAAGGGATATTGATAACAGAAATAATATAGAACAACGTATATATATATACAGTTGAACGTCGCAAATCCGGAATCGACGGGACTTCGGCAATTCTGGATTTGGGATAATTCCAGATCTTAGATCATTTCAATATTAAGAAGTGATTTTAACATCATAAAACACATTCAATTTAAATTTAAAAAAAAAAAAACTAACTTGTTTTCTTTGATATATAAACATAATTAATATTATTTCTTTTTAATTTTAACATTTTTGCAAAACATTTCATTTAAAGGGAGTTGCTTCATTAGTTTTGGTTTTTGATTAAGTAACTTCTCTTTTATTTTATGTATCTCCATTATGTCCGACTCCGAAATGAAGTCTCTTTGCAAATCCTCTGCGAGCCAGAAGGGAGAGGAAGTTGCACGCGCATCTTATTTGTTAACATTTCTTATATTCTGGACTAGTTCATTTTGCGTGCTAGAGAGGGGAAGGAGGAAGGTATTGTAACCCTGCGATTTGTTACCCCCGCGATACCTTTGTCGCACATCGTTGTACACGTGTTTAAATCCTTTCCCTCTCCAGATGGTTATGACCGGTTTCTGCTGATTCTGGGCGCCAATTTGTTAGATAAAAGTTAGGATTTTTTTGGGGGGGGGAGGGGGGTGTTACGGAATGAAAAAGGTCCGGATTTTGGACGTCCGGATTTGCGACGTTTGACAGTATATATATATTGAAGCTTTTCTTATCAGATAAATTGTTGCTGTTAAATTTGGCCCATGCAGACAATGAGTTACAAATACTGAATATTAAACTGTTGTCTTTTCTTAAGAAGGTTTAGAAAAATGCAATTCATTTGCTCATAAACTTCTATTTTCATTAAATTCATATTTTCCAGACTTATCAAACTACAAAAGTGATATTTTAATATAAATAAAAGTCATTGTGGGTATGTGTGTATGTTCCACATCTCCTCCTAAACTACTGCAGCAATTACAACCAAACTTTGCAAACTTATTATTTAAGACAAGAGGAAGATTATTGTCAACTTTTCGAAGTCCGAAAGTTAATTAAAGAGTCAGTTAATTAGAAAATAACCAAAACCGTTCTTCTGTATTAACTTCGGAGCAAATTATCCCCAAAAAAATATTTTTATACCATCTTAAAGTTCAAAATTTTACCTTTTCAATGATATCAATTTTATATCTGTGAAAATGTTTCCTTCAACTTTTATTAATTTTTGAAAAATTACTAAATAAATTATTGCAGCAGACGATTCTTAAATAAAGCAAATTTAATGATACTTCATTGCTAGGCAATGGTGAGACTTTGAACAAATTTCTTTTTATTTCTGTAAATATTTTAAAAAGAAGTGAAAGATCACTGTCAACTTAAAAAGGCCAAAAAGTTAATTAATTTTTAAAAATTAAGCAAGATTTTGTGGGTTTTTTTTCGTGATTTATATCGAAAGTGTTATGTTACAATAATTATTTTTATACTAAATTAAAGTTTAAAAAATAAGTTTTCAGTGACACAAATTTCATTTGTATTCAAAATTGTTGCTCTCATTTCAATAATTAAAAAAAAAAATCAATTGTGTATAAAATTCACAATTTGTGGCAATGTATTTTTTATTGTTAAAGAACAAGAATATGTATGAAGAGCTGTTGCTAGAACATATAAACAAAATTCTGGAAGAATACTAAAGAAAAGTTTAAAAGCAGATGATTCATAATTTATATCGGGAACAACTATTGACATGGTTTATGTTGACGCTTTTTATTAATGAAAATTTTAAATATTTGACCCAAAACATTCGTCAACATCCTTCTTATGCTTCACTATTTATGAATAAAGTTTGAAGTAAAAACGTTTCAGAAGATAAAGGACATTTTGTATTATAATTTTCTATACAAAAATATTCATTAAAAATATTAGACATAAAAGCATTTTAATCTCAAGCAACACCGGGCATAAGAGCTAGTTTTAAATAAATGCACATCCCGTAGTAATTGTTTAACAATCAGGAAAGCCATTATACCGAGAGAACAAGCTGGTCGCAAAGGGCGGCTAGTTACAAATAAAACTGATTTATGTAGTTGTTTCATCGCAATTATTATAGTGACGAAAAAAAAGAAATAAGGGAAATAGAAATAATAAATCTCCTGACAGAAGAAAAGTGAAGAGTTTGCTTTTTGTAAAAAATTGATTATCTCCACCAGTACTGAATAAAAGTAGTAATAAAAGCCTTTAACTATTAATTAAATGCAAAGACTAATGCTGAATGCATTCCCAGATCAGACATTTAGTAAATTTCTCAGTGGGAAAATTAACTGCCCACAACATCAGACGTGATTCGCTCTCCAGTGCCAGACTTTTTCACACGTAAGTATAGGAATTATTTTTTTAAAAATAACAATACAAAATTTAGAGATTATAAGATACATAATACAGATCATCTTATCTTGAAGATGGAGGAAAGTAATTGTCCAATTCACTGCCATATATATTTGTCAAAAAATAAATAAATTGAAAATATGGTTACCTGGGTGCATACTCAAATTTGTAGGAAAAAAGTAAGCACTTTATATGCACCTTAAGAGGAAAAGTAAGGACTCGCAAAATCTTTAATGCCGATGATCATCTTTTTTTTCTCCTTTTAACTTAACAGGATTTAAGTCATAAAATATACAGGAGAGAAATTTAGTACCTATCCTACTGTCATGACTAGAATATATTCTCATTAACTTGTTACAGCAAAACATTTCTACATGCAGAAAAATAAACAAAAACATTTATGCAACAAGATTTTGAGGTACAAAATTAGAATGCTAAATCATAAATTTCAATTACTTCTATACATAAAATAATTCTTGCTCGGAAAACTCATAACATCTTAAAAATAATGAGTTTTTAAGCACCATGATAAAAAATAAGCACTTTATACACACTTTGAATAAAAAGTAAGCACTTTTAAGGGTCTTCTAAAACGAAAATAAAAAGTAAGCAGTTTTTAAGCACTTTTCATGACCGTACGCACCCTGGTTACAACACAACACAAAAAGGCAGCAAAACAGGACCTACTTAAGTATGCTTAGTGTGACTACAAATTTTTATCACCCCTTACAGTAACATCTCTCTCCCTTATTCTAAAATATGGGCATGTCCCTGTTTAAGGTCCATTTACTGCATTCCAAGGCAGTGAGGATAGCAAAATTACATGTTACAAAGGATAGTATTTTGTAAAGCATATATGTCCGAGGCAGTTAAGGGGTTAAAGGAATACTAGACAAATATCACAAACATTAAATAATTGATGGTGAAACAGAAATGCTTTTGTGGTTCTTTCAAGTACACATTTAAAAGAAAATATATAGAAATTGATGAATGAATTATACTATACCAAATGTACATAAATAAGTTTTCTTAATAATCAACAAAATAATTTTAAAACAGAAAGGCAATTTAATGATAATCAGACAGTATATAATTTGATTAGTGCTCAAATTTTGTTATCTAAATAATAACCCATTGGTTTCACAGAATCTTTAACATGATTTAAAGAAATTAATTTAAAAAGTATTTAAAATGCAGTGATTTGTTTAGGTATCAATCAGTTGTTCAATATACTTCAATAAATATATAATATTTTAAAAAATCTTCAATAGAAATTCAGCTACAAAGCATTTCCAGCATGAAATGTAAATTCATTTGCGAAATATATAATTCCTTATTAAATGAAAATTTATAAGAACAACTGTTTAACAAAATTACTAGCCTTAAAAGATGTGTTGTTCAATACCTAATCACACACAATATTTGGTTTATTATTTAACCTTTAGGCTACAGGGACTTAAACCAGAAGAACTGCATTGAATGCGGGGAGTGAAATTCTTACTTATGTCAGATACAGAAGTTGTACTGACCCGCATTCAAAGGTAAAAAAATTTTGGTACCGTACAGAGAAGGTTAATATTTACTTGTCAAATTCATATATTTTTAAATTGCCTCATAATTTAAAATTACTAATAATTACAGAAGAATGAAATAGAGTATGTCATTTCAAAATTAATATTAAAAATTTATAAGTAAATCTTAAAAAAAAAGTCTTTAAAAAATCTTTAGCACTTTAAATTATAAAGCAATAAAATCAAGTACAATATAATATAAAAGGAAGATGAAATAAATTTTTAATTCGCATAGGACAGAAGGTTGTACTAATTAATGCAGCATATCATTGTTATTTAATTCATTAAAAATAACTTTAAGATCTTTTAATACTGAATTCTTAACTGGAAATAATAGATACAGTTGGATTTTATTCAAAATGGTAATTAACAATTCAATGCAATAAAGGAAATGTGTCGTTCTCCTTGTTACTTTAATAATTCAAAGAGAAGGCTTTTAAAAGAAAATATTAATACCAATTAATTATATGAAGAATAAAAAATAAATATTACCTATTCTTATAACGAGACTTTGGACGGCTAGATGCACTTTCAACAGATCTTGTAGATGGTAAATCATCCAAAACATCAGGAGAAAGACTTTCATCACTTAACAAACTTTCATAGGCTCCTGGAAGTATAAAATTTTTAAAAAATATTGAAAAGTTAATAATCATTCAACAATAAATATTAATTAAATGCTACATTTTCCAGATATTAACTGAATTATGATCAATCAATATCTGACTCATTAGTAAAGTGTCACTGCAATGAAATGAAGTTTAAAAAGTTCTATGTGAATAAATTAATCAGATTTACATGGATTTTCAATGAAAAAATTTTCATGGCAGAGACAGCTGTTCAATACATTATAAACCACCACATTAACTGTAAAAATAAAACATAAAACAGCTATAAAACATAATTTAAGCAGAATCAACTCTTACCACAAAATAAAAATAAAAAAATGTCCCAAAGGTTGCAATTTTAATTAAAAATTATTATTAAAACTCAATTCAGGCTATAAAAAACAAAGGATACACAAAAATTAAGAAACCCATCATTAATTTTTTAAAAGTTGTTAGAAAGGACATAAAATGGTTACATTTTAGATAAAATAATCAGAAGTTAAATTGAATCTTAATGCTATAGATAAAAGATTAATAAATTGGAAAAAAAATTAAATTAATAATGAAGCAGTGATCAGAAGTACACTATGAAAGTGAATGAGAGAACATTAGTACAATGGAAAAAATTAAATCGGAACATGAAGCAGTGTTCAAAAGTACTCTAGGAGAGTGAATGAGAAGGGTTAACAATCAAGAACTTTTTTAAGTAAGGATTGAATGCAAACAGCCGCTCTAAATTACATCTGAATAATTAAGAGAATTTAAGTTTTTCTTATTCACATCTCAGTCTGATTGACAAATCTGATTACTCACCACTACCATAAAGTAAATCTGAAGGATTGAGAAAATCTTGAATCCTAGGAGTGTATGAATCTTCACCGTAAAAATCAGCTTCATCCATTTGCTGAGATTCAATCATTTCCAGCCACTGGCAATTATGCCAGCGGAATTTCTCAATCTGAATCTTCTTAGCCCACTCTTCATTGTATTCCTAGAAAAACAAATATTAATTATCACTAAATTATTGATTTTCATAAAAAAAATTGAAACCCAAATTTTAATAGAAAGAAGAACATACTGAAATAATTTCCAAACTCCTATCACAGAGTTTCCGTATTTCAGTGTTTTTGTCATGCATTAAATCCAGTAAGTATCCAGGTATTTCTTTAAAATATGTTAAGGAACAAACTGTACAAAAGTGACTCGAACATCATATAATAAGCTAATATAAGAGGAAATAAATAAATTTTATTATTATAAGCCATGAAGTTTAAAATCAATTCTATTACATATATAAAAGAAGCAAAACACAATAGAAAAACAATAAGATAAAACAACACACTTTCATATCAAATTCGAAAAGATATGAAAAAAAGAACTGAAAGTATATCTGAGTAAAGATAGAAATGCGAATAGTATCAGATGGAAAAATATATATATCACTACTCTAATTGCGTTTTTCATTTTACGATTTATACTCTCTCTTTATATATAACTAGAAATATAACGAAGTAAAATGAAACTTTTTTTTCAATGCATTCACCACAATAGATTGTTGTGTATATTTTATTTAAAAAACTGCCTATAGTTTTACTAAACATTTGAACTATTTGCTGAAATTGTAATCCTTACCATCAAACTAAAAACTTATTATCTACTTACAAGCTAACCTGTATTCTTAGTTAAGCAGCAATATTAACAAAAACTGACTGAAAAGAAGATGGTAGAAGTATAGAAAATAGTATACCTTAAATTAACCAGCGGGAGTGGTCTCCCCTAAACTTTCTTGTATACTTTCTAAGTGGAGATTCGTCAAAATCTCGAGTTCGAATTTTTTTTACGATTACAGTACTTTCTTTCTCTCAGTATACTTCGTATACGAGAAAGTGAAACAAACAAACCTGAAATCAAATATCTGTTGCCACATTTCAAAAAGATATTACTTTGAAGCAGGTGCGATAAAATAGGCAATGCAATGAATACTAAAGTGAAAATTCTGCTTTGGAATTGAATTCCCAAGAAAACAATTTATACTACCACAAACGTAACAATTGCAAAAGCGCGTAAATAAAAGATTTGCTGAAATAATGAGATCGGTTTGAATTTTATTTACAACAATAAAAAATTTCTTACAATTCATGTTTGAGAACATTATTTATTGTTGTAAATAAAATTTACAACAATAACAGATTGCTACCAGTACTTTGCGTATAAGAATCGTATTAAAAGAAATTGAATATGCAATTTGAATGCCCTTTTCGACGGATTTGGCCCAAAATTTTATACAGACCTACATTCATGACGATAAAACTGTGTACCAAATTTTATCCATCTAGCTATTCAAGTTTTTGAGTAATAGTGTTCACATGACCGCGGACATACAGATAGACAGACTTCCCGTTGACAGATTTTGTCCAAAATTTGATAGAAACCTACAAATTATGTTTAAAGACCACATACCAAATTTCATCCTTGCAGCTCTAATAGTGTTCGAGTTATCGTGTTCACAGACAGATGCACAGACAGACAAACACGATTCCAAAATTGTGTTTTTCGCACTCGGGGAAGTCTAAAATGTGGAGATTTGTCAAAATCTCGAGTTCTTGACGATTATAATACTTTCTCTTTGTATATTTCGTATACGAGAAAGTAAAAAGGTACTGAAAATTTGAGCTTTACCTTCAGATGTCAAAACAAAATATTTCAACGATATAATTGTTATAAGTTGTGTGCATGTGTGTATTACATTATGTTGCATACTATATTTATTTTTAATCTTCAAAGGTACACAGACAGCAGTTATAAATGGACTGAGTTATCTATTTCATTCATGAATTCAGATGAGAGATTTCTCTGAATATTATTGAAAATTCATAACCGTCCCTAAAATGGAACAATTACAAAATAATCAGCAGATTTTAACTCAACATAATTCAAAATGTATTACAACTAAGAAAATAAACAATACCTCATGGGATAAAAAAAAAACATTTCAAGTTTGTTTAAAATAGTTACAAAAGTTCTACACTTCTTCCTTCTGTTGCACAACACACATCTATACAGTAGTTTAATTCTCCCCTCAGATGCTGGAGTCTATGTCATAAAAGTCTACGTCTTGTCTATGCTCGTAAAAGAATTGTTATATGGTTCTGGATCTCATTCATTGTAGTTGGCAATGGGGCACATACAATATTTAATGTTGGAGTTACATTAGTGCTTTAACGTAACTTCAAAGAAAGAAATCACATACATAAGATCTGGAGACTTTCGTAGCTACCTAAAAAGGGTTAGGTTGTGAGCACCACATCAGCTAATCTGGTGTCTCTTGATACAATAAATATCTTCAATCCTTTTACTGTTTTAAGCAGGAATGTGTTTGCACTGCATCTGATGGTTCATGTGATAAAGTGAAAGAATGGAAATAAAAATTTGACACTTGCTTTTTCTCCACCCAATTGCTACTTAAGAGTATATTTAAATTTTTTTAAGTTATATTATTTCAAAATTCATGAATATTTTGTTAATTATCTTGTATAATTTGGTGTCTTTCACAAAGGCAGCAACCAGCTTATGGTTGAAAAATTTAAAAATAAAAAAAATCAAGATAAATTTAAATAACAACTTGAGCTATACATTTCTTATTAACTCCAGAAATTAATTACTCAATATGAAATACAATTATCAAAGGATACGAGTTTCTTTAATTATTATTTCTCTAGTGGCACGATGGTATATCAGTTGGTAAAATAAATAAACAATATGAAGAACTATTTCATCATCTTCTTGCTTAGCTGCAAAAAGGACAAAATAAATTAATTCAGATAAAACTATATACTTTGCAAACTTCTGAAACATAAAATAAATAGAATTTGAAAATATACCATTTTCCAATTAACAAAACATTTGAATGCAGTTGAAAAATGAAGGATTCTGTAATATGAAACAGCTGTAACTCTAATTCTGTCATTAGAACAAAAAAATAATTATTAATAAAAATAAGAGTTACAACTGTTTGATGTTATGGAACTGTTCATTTATCAAATAAATACAATATGTTACCTCATTTTTTGTTGGTGTAGATTGTTATGTTTGACATTTAGCCAACAAAATACAAGAAAAAAGTAATTTGTATTTACAGCTGCAAATAAAATACCAGAGATGAAAATATGGACAGAGTTATGCAATAAGGAACCAACTGTACAGCATTAATTTGAGCTATAGCTGTTTTCATAAAACAATACAGGAAAAAAAAAATTATAACATTGCCCCACTTTCACAAAATTAATTATAGCATTATAAGCAGTATGTTATTCAATAGAATGCAGTTGGTTTGATTGATAATAAATAGCACAGATTTCTTTACAATTCTGATAGTGAATTGCAAATCCATGAAATAGTAGTTGGTTTTAGTTGCCTAACTATGAACACATTCAAATACACATTAACATGAAAAAATTCAAAGCATCTCAAAAATATCAAATTTTAAAATAGAAATATTCAATAAAGTCACCATTATTACTAAGTTATTTATATTTCAATACCAGATAGGAATTTTCTTTTCAGAAAACTAATGTTTATGCTATGATTTATACACATAATAAACTACTTCAAACATTATTGTTTTAATAGGACTGTATAAACATATTAACCATTATTAACTACACTTCACTGATTTCATATTGAAAGTAAACTTAATTTTCAAAATAATTTATGCAAAAATATGCACATTTATTGATAACAGGATATACACATGAAATGATACAATTGAAAAAAAAATCATATATATTCAAAAAAGATGCAAGAAACTGAGTATCCTCATAAATAAAAAAAATATTTTAATTTATTTGTATTAATGATTGATCATAATTCTGATCACAAAAGAAAAGCATCTAAATTTTAACACACAGCATTTAATGAATGAAGATATTGAAAATATTTAAATACAAAAGATTTTCATGGTAACTTTGACACTCTTTTTATTTAGTAGACTCGTGTTTTTAAAAGTTCATAAGAACCATGAAAATATTTACAAAACTAAATTTTGCAAACAGGAATATCATATATATTACATCCAATTCAAAAGACCACAACTCATATTATGAGATTTGGGGGCTTTTCCATTAGCTCCACAGAATCTTCCTTAAGCATATGTTGCCAGTTTCCACATAAACAGAATAATGACATTTCACCATAGCATTTATGTTTGGCAACAATTGCTGCAGAGCTAATGGAAAGTACCAAGACTTGTAAAAGTGTAAATCTATTATACTTATGCCGAAAGAAATTTAGACAAAAAAAGTTCATGTCAACCTCAGTTTCCATGGGCCGGAAAGTGTTTAAGAGATGTGGATTCGATTACTGAAAGTATAATTATTGAACTGACATCCATACTCAAAAAAGATAAGGTCAATATAAAAAAACCTTTAATGTTAATGGAGAAATCTAAACTAACTATTTACACTCTTTTTACAAAAAAATTAACCTGTTGCCGCTGAATTTAAACAAAAAAATTGTTATTTATAATTTTACAAAATGTTTCAAACCATCTGTTCAAAAATAATTATGTACATTTAAGTGTGCAGTTTACTTTGTGCGACGACCATTGTTGGAAGTCGTGACAATACTTATAAAGTGCACTTCATAGATTCAAAATGCAATCAGCACTCACCATAAAAATACTAGAAAAATCTTAAAACAATATAACAGGTAAAAAAAGTTACGAACCATTCAGATGTTCAATGACATGTTTAATGATACCCGATTCCAGTAATGTAGTAGCACACACTTCTTCAGCAGAAAACGTTCCTGCCAGAATAATCACCTCCAGAATCATATCATCCTCACAGTTTTCTGATGAAAAAAAAAAGGACTTTTAAATTAATTCTGGAACAAATTTAAATCATTATAAAAATTTTGTTCATAAAAATCTTTACTTCTAATAAAATTGCTTAAAACATTTAAGTTATATTAATATGAACTAATTCAGAACAAAGACCAATTAAGATCACTTTCATTCAAACTTTCCTTTCAAAATGCAGCGACAGCTCTGTATCCACTGTACAGAATCCTTCAGTTTGAAAAAAACAGGAAATCATATAACAAAAATTCTAAAACATATCACACTTAATACTGGATCTATACAGCAAATAAAGCATATTTAATTGAACTTCTTCCAAACTTTACTTGTTTTGAACTTGCTAAACATACGATTTTTAATTAATTTAACTCTATAACAGAAACATGTACCTAACACAGTGATTCTTCAGTTCACTTGCTACAATTAATATTTCCAAATTTTAAATGGGATAAAGGAATTCTCAGATTATTTACAGTTCCATTAACAGAATAACAATTAAATTTCAGTCTCCGGCACCCGAAGTTTAAAACAAAAATACTGACCTTGAGATAATCTTTTCTTCATGAATCCGAGCAAGTCATACTGGAAAAGCAACATTTCATAATCTAACTCAGGAATGGTCAGATTACCCATAATTCCTACACATTCAATTATAAAATCATCGATTTTGCCAGTGCTTCGGTGAATAGCTTCACAAAACACATCAGCAAAGCCCTATGAAAAAGATAACACTGAATCAAACAATAGCACATAATTAATTAATAAATTACACAAAACTCTTTAATTACAGAGTTAAGAGAATACAATTTTAATCACAATGCATCACATATTATTGTGGGCATAGTTGACTGGGTAATTATCTATATAATTATATGAAAATTGAAAATGAGTTAAATCTTATACTCAGTTGGATAGCATCACTTTTAAAAATGTTGCTAAAATTCTGAACATTTCAGTTAATTATTTTTATCTTGTCTAAAATTATATCAACACTCGACTGATATTTTAAAAATTCATCTGCTGACCATCTAGTATTTTATTTTAAGAAGAATTTATGTAATGATTTTTTTTTTAAAGATAAGATTCAGTTTAAAATTATGCATCTGAAATTCACAAAATGGTAGTTGATTTGTAATTCAAAACTGCCTATGTTTAATCGAAGTTTATCTGTAAAATTCATGAGCCCTATACCGCATTCTTGACACCAATTTAGAAATGATATAAAAATGTAAATTTTTTATACATATTCATACATGTCCTTCAATATTTACAGCAATCCTACTTCATGTTGATTGGAGTAGATACAAAATGGAAGTTGTAAGGAACAATAATATTTCATCTTCCTTTTATATGATAAAGTTTAATAATTTTAAAATTAAATTACATTATTTATATTTCATTCATTAATTACTTAATTAAAAAATCAAAACCTCTTACATTTGAGTTCTAAATAACTACCAACGAGATTTTGGTTTTCCCAGAACTACTATTATCATCTGTCCTTTTGACTAAAAATTCTTAAATTTTCACCTTTTGGAGAAAAAGAACAATAGCAATACATTTCTTTGAACTTAAAAATATACTGCAACCAGTTCTTGATTTAATATCCATAATTTATACCATTATGTTTGAAATTCCAAAAATCCACGAAAATATATTCAATTATAAACATTACTTTCTCAGTTCCCAACAATTTTAAAAAATTAGAAAAATTTAGTTTGCTTAAATACTATATCAAAAAGGAATATATGTCATCAATATGTTACAGATACATATGTTACTAATAAATTTAGTTTTGATAGTTAAAAAAATCTTACCACAAATAAAATTTTCGTTGGTCCATCATGTTGCGATATATTTCGAATCATTTTTAACACAAGGCAATCTTGATATTTAAAAGCTCTTTCCACTAGGTGCCGAAGTCCATCACTTTCACACATCAGCTGAGCATTTCGTTTATTAGCAGCAAGATTTACAGCAAGCGCTATTAAATATTTAGGCAATGTGGCATCTGGATATTCAATAATCATCTTTACAACCTAAGAAGAAATTGCATTGATTGATTAAAACATTCATAAAACTTTCCAATTCATTAAACGATTGACTCAACCTACTGTTATTCAATAAATGCAGAAGAAAGATATTTACAGAAATCCAAATGGATAAGATAGTGTCTTATAATATTTTAAGAAATTAACACCTTTTACTTGGAATCTGAAAGCGACTTTTACAACAATGAGAAAAAAAACATACAATAAACTGACAAGCAAAATGAGGAAAATAAATAAATCAAGCACTTACTAATGGAATGCAGTCAGTATATGTAAACAAAGATTTGCACCGGTCATCAAAACTAATATGATACAAAATTCCTAAAACTTCATTTTGATGTGACTTGACAGCTGTAAAAATATGAAGACTATCATTACCAGGCATGAAAGTGCAAGCAAGCTGTTCAAAAAAGCTGAACTCTACGCGAATACAAAATTCACCACAAAATCGATATATATACAAACGCAAAGGCACAAGATGTTACTACTTAAAATACATATAGAAAAAGCAATTTATTTAATTATTCTAGAACAGCTGTTGTATTCTCTATGTAAAATATAGGGAATGATTTCTTCATCTCATGTATGTCAATAATTTTAGGTTTATGATCTGTTGTTAAAAATTCCAACATACCATCTTCATGCATGTATACTAACTTATTTTGAATAATGTTTGAGTTCAGCAACTTAAAGATTGTTTAATAATTGCAACACTTTCTTTAAAAAGCATTAAATTAAGGACATAAATATGAAATAATCTCTCAAGTTTAGAATGCTTGGTTATAAATGGTATCAGAGCAAAGCTGGCAATTTACAGTTCCATTTATTTCAATCTTCTTGATCGAATCTCCTACTTTTACTACTATCTCTTCCACGTTCGTATCGTTACCTTTCGCCGGCAGTTTAATTTTCATAGATTTATTCAACCACACGAATTTAAATTCATTTTTTTCGTTCGCATCCAGGGAACGAACTTTATGTTCATCGTTTAAGTCAATCTCCATTTTGGTTCTTGGTCACACTCACAAACGCTGATCTTTACAATTGACGAACGTAACACTAAACATACAGCATCACACGTGCGATCCGCCAAACACAAGACAAGTGATAGTAGTAGTAGTTCTTTGCATAACAACCGTTAGCATTCAACCCGTGATTCAACATCGGCGATAGCAGCTCACTGACGTGCAATTTCAACAGCAAGGCGTGGCCTACTCGTAGAGCGGTCGTCATTCGGCTATATGGGAGAAGTTCCGCCTTCCTCCATTACGCTGCTTGCCAATCACTTGAGGTGATAGATACGGCGTGTAAACCCCAGAGAATGCATCTCTGTTTACTTTGGGACGGAGAAAAAATGGCGTTCGTTTCGGATTCAGCCATAGCTTCCACCCCACCCCCCACATTTTTCGGTCACGATTTCTCGACGGTTTTGCATCGATCTCAGAAACAGCCTGAAAGACATTCAAAAAAGCGGATTTCCGCTTAAAAGCGGAAGTCTTTCATGCCTGCATTACAGACATTAATTATTTTGTTTTCGCAGTGAAGTTGAAATTAACATTCATGTATCATAAGAAACAAATAATTTACAAATGAATAGTAACAGTCAACCAACTCATATTATATGTATGGAAAAATGCTTCATTACAGTCATATAGTACCTAAATAAAAAAGGCAAAAATGAAGCAAAATAATAATAATAATAACAACAACAGTTGTTTCATATTCCTTTTAAAAAATAATCTACTCTTTAACCCAGGGTTGCGGTGATTTAAATCAGTTGATTAAAATCACTGATTTAAATCGCGATTTAAATCAACTGATTTTTTTAAAAAAAATCACTGATTTAAATCACTTTATTTTAAATATCAAGTTAATCTGCTTTAATGAAATAAAATTGTTCATGTATCTTTAAATAGTGATTTTAAAGTATTCTTAAATGTATATTTAAAGAAGGAATATATAGAACATAGAAAAATATTTTATTGAATTGATGTAACTAAAGTACTTTCCATATCTTTATTTTTGAGAACACAAGCAAATTAGATTTTAACCCTTTGCGGCGCAAGGCAATAATTTTTTGAAAATATGATGAGAAAACAACATGAATAGGTTTAGTTTATTGTCTAGACATAGAATCTACAAAAAAAGTTTGTTAAAAAACTTCCTTCCTTCCGAGGGGGGGGGGGCGTCCCCCTTTCACGTCACCCCCCCCTCATGAGAACCCCCTTAGATACAGCCACCTTGATACACTCAAAATTTATTGTTGAATTTTATAGAAAATTATAAATTAAAACTTCAAGAAAAATGGAGCAAAATTTTCGAGTTACTTTGCTAAAATTGTTAATCGTCCAGAACAGAAAAATTTCTTATCTCCGAGTCAAGGAATTTTCCCAAACTTTATCTCTAATAATTCCCATTCCGTAACAAAATTTCATAAGACTGCTATATACATTCTAAAAGGAGTACTATTAGCCCTATCCTAAACCTATTATTTTCCATTTATAGTTGAATTTAACGGTTGAGAAGCGAGTGAAATTAGGTGTGCCATTAACTGGCACACTTTGCCGCAAAGGGTTAAATAAATCTCTAATGAGCAACACAATAAAATGCAAAGTATGAGATGCTCCTTTTTTTATAAAATAAATAAATATTGTGAAAGGATCATGTTCACAAAGAAAGAACATAGTAAAATGCAGTGAGTTTCATTTTAATACTGGAGAAAACTAAATAGTGTTGGGGACAAAAAAGTTTTTATATTGCAATAATGTTCAAATGTAAGATAATTAAGTAATGCATATAAATGTTCCAAAAGAAATACAAACATCTACATAGTGCAATTTAAACTATGATCTATACTTATAAAAGGCAATGTTTGTGAGCATGCATGCAATGTCCAGACGAAACTATCACACTTGCAGTCATGAAATTTGGCACACAGGTAGTCCTGATGGTGACTCAATGCACCTCCAAGCCTGAATTTAAAAATTTTATCTGGAAAATTTTTTATTTAATGTTTTGGGTGAAACAGATTAGGATTAGAGAAAGCTTCAAAACTTGTGTTTGTAATGAAACAAATGAACAGCTGAGTGTAAAATTCTCCAATATTCTAACATACAATAATATATCTATAGTCAAGAAATGACAATTTTTATTATATTTTTCCTTAATAAAATTGTCTTATATTTCAAAAGTATAGTATTTTTATATTTTAGTTCACAAATTTGTTTAAATAGTTGTTACATTTTTGAATTAAATTTTTTAAATTTGTTTTTTTTAAAGAAAGTACATCTTAATAACTGGCATGTTGTTATATATATATATAATTCTATGACTGTAGGGCTCATTGTCAAATATATATATGTAGTTTTAAAAAAATCATTAAAATAAAAAAAATCTTGATTTAAATCAAAAAAATCGATTTTTTTTGAAAAAAATAAAAAAAATCGACAACCCTGCTTTAACCCATTAATGTCCAAATTAATTTAAGGGATACCACTGTTTTAATTTCTTTTTACATTGATACCACTTTCACATTCGTTTGGCACAGCATAGACAAACCAATGGCTCTTGTGCCACAAAACAATCAAGCAACAACAATTTAAGGGATAGATTTCAATAAATTTCCATTAAATTATGCTAAAAACAGGAAGATTAAGTTAACTGTGAAATAACATTAAATTCTGAATTTTTTTTTTATTGGGTTTCTTTCTTTCTTTTTTTTTAGAAAAAAAATGTAAAAAAAAATCAATAAAAAATAAGCTTTAAAAACATTTTTTACATAAATATTCAAGATTTTAGAAATATAGTGAAATATCAAAAAATAAAAATCACTTTCTAATTCCTTGCATTACCTCAAAAATAAATCAAAGAGAAAAAGAAATCAAAATGATGATATTTTGAATTCAAAATCTGGCTAACTGATTGTAGATGCCTGTAGAAAACTGTTTAGAAGTTTGGTAATACCTATTTGATTTCATTGAAAAAGCAAAAAAATAAATAAATAAATAAATAAAAAATAATGGAATGTATTCTGTTTGGCCACAGAAGTGAAATGTAACTGTCCTCTGAATAGGACGATGGGTGCTAACGGATTAATCTAATAACTGCTCTTTATATCCATTTTTTAAACAAGGGATTTTGAAGCTGATTCATTTTGAAATAATAAGGAATTTGTCCATGAAAATTATTTTGAATTCTTTGGAGAAATAAAATTAAAGACAATTAAAAATAGAAAACTGTAATGTTACAGAACTGACTGAGACATAGAACTCACCCTAAGATGTCAAAGTCAATTTTATAAACAACAAATGGTTAAACAAATACAGCTTATTAACACTAAATGTACTCTAACCATTCTCAAATAATCATTTTCCAATTGCAGTCATAATGCATAACCTGAAGTGTCAGCATCTCTAGTGTTAAATTTATCTAACATATATAAAAAGAACTTAACATTTAACTGAAATAGAATAAATAATATTTGTTTAAAACAGTCCAGAAATTTGTCAAGTAAATTTATCTCAAATGTTTACAATACAGCCAATTACCAGATATACATGCTGAGTGTAGCAAAATAATGGCATTCTCCTGAAGATCCTAGCAATTCAACAGATACATTTATATACAATTTAGAAATACAACTCAGAACTTCTCTTACACTGATGAGCACAGAAACAGTTTTTAAAGCTGACTTCAGGACAAAATTGTTTAATTAAATGCATAATAAAGCAGACTTTCAGTTTTGTTAAAAAGCAGTAGATATAACAGCCACAACTTTATAACATGAACAAGACTGTGTGTTTCTCGATAGAAAGAAAGTGAAGCCTCAGTAGTGCAGTAGGCAGTACATCACTCTAAAATTAACTATCTCGAGTAATCTGTAGTAAAAATGTGCCCGAGTTATGTAAGCCCGTAAGAGATAATAAGATTACAAAAAAAAAAAACCCTGGTGCACCAAAAAAAAAAAAAAGAAAGAAACAGTGGTGTACAAAAAAAATCACACATCAAAATTTACAGTGGAAGTTAAGAAAAAATATAACAATTTTAAGAACTTTTTGGAAAATTAAAATAAATTGAGTACAGTGGAAAGAGTAATTATTTCTAAGGATCAAATTAGGATAGCAAGAAATGATAGGTAGTGGATATTTATTTTGTAAACCGCAAAACCGCGTGGCGCGAACCGCAGAACGTATGCAAAAACGTGCGGCGCAACCGTAAACCAACGTGCGTGGCGCGGTAAAATGTGTGCGTAGTGTGGTAAACGTAAATGCACAAAACGTAAACGTGTAAAACGTGCGGTGTACGCAGTGCGTAACCGAACCGCAGTATAAACGTGCAAGTGTGCGTAAAATGCGTGCAACCAAACGTGAACCGGTAACCGTAAAGGTAAACCAGTGCGTAAGAAACCAAAAACCGCACGTATGCAACCCAAACCGTAACCAGCGGAACCGAAAATGTAAACCGTAAACCAACCAGCGTGCGTAACCGTAAACGTCCGTAAACCAGTGCGTGCATGCCTAACTATTGCCAACCGAAGATTAAATTTCTCCGAATAAAACAAAAAATATAGGTTTAGGTAGGCTCCATTCGAAAGCTGATAGAATGGAAAGTTTTTAAATTTGACAGATTCTTAGCTTGCACGGTGTTTATGGTATTCAATATTAAAGATTTTAGCCAATCGATTTTTTGCATTTCACACGAACATTCGCTAACTCGCTTAAAACCAGGTATTTTGATGAAAATGGTGTCATCTTAAGATTTTAACTGCTCTTCAGAATATGTGCTATTTTTGCATGTAGATCTCAAAACTTTTTTAAATTTGGATTTTTTTTTTCATGATTTTAATATATCATTTTATCCCCATGACTTGCAAACGGTTACAGGGGGTTGCTATAATGTTTTATGATCCACATGGGCTCTTTCTATCACCCTCTTTGTTTGGCAGAATATGTCACTCCCTGTATATTAATATGCTGATTATTAAATATAATGTAATTAAAAAATGTACCAAAGCTATCGAACTGCCATATATCTCTCATTTATTTCAGGTAATATTAAAACAAACATACTAAGACACAAAAGACAAAACCAACACACATTGTAATTTGGACAATTAATGAATCCTCATTGAAACACAGAGTGAAAAACATTTAAGTACATATGACAATAAAATTATCATTTACAAAATACATGGCACATTTTTTAAATATGCATATAGTATTATTTTTGTCAGTAAAGTATATTTAAAATCAAAACACAAAAAATATAGATAGATAGCATACACAGAAAGTAAATTTCTACAGAAGAAGGAAAACCCCAATTTTCGGCGA
>BGPR01004063.1:41834-55506 GCA_013235015.1 Araneus ventricosus
GATGACAACTATTACAAATAATCTTTTTAACTTTGAAAACTTACGTAATAAATTGACTAGTTTCTGAAGCAAACCACACTTGACCATCGAATTTCTAGACTCCAGAGAGAAAGACAAATTCAACAAAAGACGAAGTACTGTATCGAGCAACTCTGAACTTTCATGAGGGACTAGATGAGCTACACGTTCAGCAATATTAGTGTTTTCCTGTAAAGAAATACATTTAAAAAAAAAACTAATTTTAGCAAATAAGATTTGTCCATTATTATTATCGTAGTCAAAAACTACAGAATATGTTTCAGCAATAAAAAAAAGTGAATATTAAATAATATTTACATAAGATAAGAAATTTCTTCAGAGGTAAAGGACAAAACAGTATGAAATTATAAAAAAAATTACTTTCGCTACTACATAAATAGCTTTTAACCTTAAATGAAAAAACATTAGTATTTTACCAATGAATTACTTATTTCAAACACTAACAAAGAAAAAATTAATGCTATTGAATAGCTAATCAAATATTTTTAATTTTGTCATTTTAAAGATTTTGAGAGACAAACAGTGTAATTAAAATTTAATTCGATAAATAAATCGAATTTGAATCACATTTTATGACAAAAAAAATGCACAAGTTGATGCAATTACTTACAAACATCAATTAAAAGAAAGTATAAGAACCAGAAATAATAGTCTTATAAATATAATACTTGATCTATATAAATTCCAGTATTGGTGATAAAATATCATTATATAAAAAAATTTGTATTTATGATTTTGTATAAACTCGCTAGAAATTTTGAAAGGTTTTCCTGAGGATTTTGAAACTTTTTAAATCAAGAAGAATAATGGACAATGCAGATCAAAATTCAATATATGAGTGCCAAAAAGTGAAATGCAGTCCAACAAGAGCTTTTTTTGCAAGATTATATGTATGTAAAGTGCTAGCCTAGAAAAGTATAAGTCATTTCTCTTCCTCTACTGCAGGTTATTTTTAAAGAATCTAGCTAAGTACAAACAAAAAAAAATTACCAAGAGATCAACCCCACATAACAAATATATCTGTTTTTAAACAAGGTGTCCGAAAACATTAACCCTGACTTCATATTATTCTTACTCTTTAAAGACTGTACAGATTTTGGTTTTCTTTTAAAGATGCATAGGACCAATCACTAAATTTTTCTTTATGAGCGAAATTAGTATGTAGGTTTATTACAAGGGCTCATGTTGTTTAATCTGAAAATAAAGCTTTGACATAAAAACAGGAATAGTGTTTGATATGGCTGGCTGAAATAAAATCCCCAAAAAGAGCATAACAGAATTCCAAACTTGTTATTAAAAAGAATCACCACATGTTAAAATAAAATTTTGGCTGAAAAATTCTGTAGGAAAAGTCAAAAAGAGTAGGGAAAAAGAAAAAAAAAATAGGTATTCATTGAAATCAGCAGAAACTGTTGCAGTCCAGGCACAACCAATGAAGTCACTATAAGCTGAAAGTCAACTCTAGGTATTGAAGAAAATAGTACACACTGTAAGCAGGGTACAGCAAAATTGGTTTAAAACTGCATGCATATAAGGGCCATATTATGCCAGGAGATATATTGTAAGTGAAGCATTTTGCATGGGATCTGCTAAGATCATACTGTCATAGATGAAACCTGATAAACTTTTATGTAACTCCGCACAATACAATGCTTGTAAGTATATTGCTACTAAGCAATTTAAATCAGAGTAATAAATATGGTACACCTAGTACTGCGATGATGTTTTCACTTAATAGTTGATGCCATTATTTGAAAACAAAAATGCATTAAATAATTTAACAGTTTTATTCTTAGATACAATAATTGCAAGAATTATTACAGAGAAGTAATAAGATCACTGGCTATTTGGTTTAAAGAAAACATTTGGGCAAATTTCATAACAGTTTGGGATTGCTCTTTATATAAAGGATATTTTAATTGTAAAACAAATTTTTACCATATCTTCCTTATTTTCGATGAAAACCGAAAGTTTTAGGAGAAAAGAAGCTACAACAGTCAACAAATCAGGATCCTCTCGACTCAGGCATTTACCAAGTAGAGATATTATTCCTCTGTTAACCATCTTGTATTCTACTTTCTTATCCTCAGCTATGTGAAGAAGTAGCAGAAAACAAACTAGAAAAAAGTACATACTGTTATTATATACTTATAAAGTAGATGTGACAAGAAAAGAATATAAATAAGATAGCCCTAAAAAAACACTTTAAAGTAAAAATGCTGAAATGCACACAAAATATATATTTTACTTGTAAATATAATTATTACTTAAAACTAGAATACTAGATTAAGAATAGATAAAACAGCAATTAAAATACTTTGGAAACTTCAACTCTGGTAAAGTTCCAAAGTAATTTCATTCGTAATTTTTTTAAATTCTTGGCAAATTTCCATTTTTTTCTGTTTTTTAAAAAAAATTTGTTTATATATAAAATTTATTATTTTTTAATTTTGAATCCATAAATCAAAAGTAAATAAACTCATAGCTGCACTGGTGCCTTCATCGTGTTGGTGTGGGTTATTTCTATTAATTTTTATTAATATTGGTTTTGAATCAATTGCTTAAGTTTGAAAATTGTATTAATTGCTTACGTCGTGAGAAAAAAAATACATTATCTGTCTTATTTATTGTATTTTTGTAGGTATTTTACTGTGAATTGATTTTTTCACATTGTTTCGAATAGTTTTTTGCATAACTAACTTATAATCTAATTTTAAATATATAAAATACAACCACCAAGTGAAGGTAAAAATAAGCTTGTTAACCGCTTAACTTAACAGCCTGAGAATACTCGTGCATCGAATTATCGCATTTTTGGTCTTAACTAAAATTATAAAGATGATTAACTAAAATTTAATCATTAAATATCTTTATAATTTTACACAAAAATTACCTAGAATCCATAAACATCTCATATATTATATGCCTTCTGAGATGAATAAAAACAACAACCGCTTTCCAAAACAGAAGGGAGCATCTTATTAGATAGCAAAGAAAATTATTAAGTTAAGTGGTTAATTAATTTTTAAAAAGCGAGTTTCGACTAGATGTGGGCAGGCTTTCTAATGTAATGCCCAATGGGTACATGAAAATTATAGGCTGTACTTAAAATTGCATAGTAATGTAGAGTTAGAAAAGTTATAGCAAGCAGTTTAAAAGTAAATCATTGGTTTCATATTATAAGTTGTACTTTTGAAATCAGAAACCAACCACTACTTTATGAACTTCAGGCTCACGATTCCCTACCAGTGAAAGCATGAACCAACTCTCATCTGTTTGACAATAGGCTTATCGTGCAATAATTAATTTTGGAACATTGCAACATCAGAACCTTTTCTGTAATAATTAGTAATGGCAGCTATATTTCAAAATGTTCGACTGTACAACTATATCAACTTTTCCTGCTGTTTTAGAATATCCCTTTTAAGTAGCTGTATATTTATAAGACTCAACACAGTGATTATAAGGCAAATTGCTAAATCTAAAAGCTACAGGTCAGAATACTTTAAATCGCTACATACAAGAAATTCTTGTACGAGTTCAGCAGCAAATAATAGAAAATTATCAGATACCAAAATGAAATAGCCTATACAACCTTTGAATACACAAAGTACTAAAACTTATCTTGCCAATATACCATGGAGGTAAATCTTTTGAAAATATATATATTTATTCTTGCTAAAATAGTTCTGTTAACACTGCTTTGTATGTCTGCCCAGGATATTTGACTATCGATATAAAATAATTTATATGTAAAACCATATGTTTATTTCAGTTATATAAATAAACTATTTGGGGAAAAGAAAATCAATCCAGTACTTATGAATCCTAAATGCATAAGTGAAATCCAGTTTGACAACCTTGCTTAAAGTCATTCCAGATTGTTCAATAAAAATCTAGTCATTTGGAATTATTTTTCTCTTTTAATTTAACCCTACTACCCCAAAAAATACTTGAGATTTGGAAAACTGTAACATTAAAAAAATAAAGCTACAATAAATTATTGTTTACCATTAATGTTTAAAAATTAATTAAAAGTAGCTATGTATATAATCTACTTAAAAGGGATAGCTAAAAATTAGAAATTAATGTTGTATAATAAAGGGACGGTATTTATATAACGCAATGATAACAAATATGAACAAAAAAAAGGCATAACATTTTTTTATTATAAATTATCGCTAAGCTAATAAGAACTCATTGAAACACAGGTAGAAAAAACATCATTCATATAAAAAAAATGATAAATATCATTAAAAATCTAATAATATTACCATAAAACCTCAAAGAAGTGACAAAAAAATTAATAATCCCACTAGTTAGAATTTCCTACCTCGAAGAAGCTGATTCTGTTTCTTCACTAAACTGACATACTTCTGAAAACTTTTTTCATATTCACTATTTAAAGCAGCATTAGTTTTTCCTGAATCTAGTATAAAATAGTTAAGAAAAAATTTAAAAGAAATAGCTAACAAAACCACAGAAAAGAAAACTATCTAATAATTAATAAAAATGACCATAAAAATATTTGTAAAGATAACATAAACTCTTATATTTTATTCATTCATAATTATTTACTCTCCAAAATTAAAGATGTACAGACTAAATCTTCAAGCATATATTAATTTTTTAATACATATATATATTCAAAATTAAATATCACCAATAATTAACAAAAAGAGAAACATTTCTAATATTTTAAAAATTCAACAATTTGGCAACTTTAATAAAAAATAAAGATTATTAATATAAAGTCAAAATTTTAAAATTCATGCTACTAAAAATTGTCATGAAAATGAATTTTATAATAAGGTATCTGCAAAAGTATATAAATATACAATGAACTCCAGCAAAGACATTATAGTAATTAATCTTAATTTTGCCCATTTACATGTAACAAAGTAAAATAAGTGACAATTGACAGTAAAAGGATATTTATATTTTTCTTCTTTGTCATTTCTTCAGTCCACTGTTCAAACCGTTTCAGTTCATTATCAACAACATCAATGCACAAAGAACCAACCTATAAATTAAATTTATATATTTGTATAAATATTATAAAATTGTATTATTAATGCATTCCTAATAATTAGTGATACTAGGAAAGGCAAAATGGTAGAAAAAACAACTACAATTCATGAAGTATTGTTTCCACTCAAAAAATTAATTTGACAAGTAAAATTAAAGAAATCAAGTTTATTTTTCATTCTTAAACAAAGCAAAGTAAGATCTTTCATTATCAATCATTAGCAATAAAAAAAATTCAGAATGGCATAAAATAGGACTCAAGAAAAAAAATTGATTACCATTCTAATATTTCAAGAGTGAAAATTTTCGCAGCCACTCTACAAAAATAAATAAAGAAAACAAAGCTAAGCTGAAATAAAATGTATCGTAAAAACAGGGAGGAGCACATGCATACGTATTTAAAGGTGGGGGAGGGAGGATTAAATAAAATTTACAAAGAGAGAAATAATTAAACACACATGAAAACAAAAGTTCACTTGGATTTTCTTTATGGTTGTTGCTTAACACAACTATAGAATAAATGTTTAATTTTTATTGTAACCAGCATCAAATATGACTGTCATATTGACAAGCCACCGACTAGTTTTATGAGAAATTAACCATCTCTTCTTAAACCAACAAAATATTAACAACTCAATATGCTTGGAATTCTTTTTTTTTTTTTTTTTGAAACTGATAAGTAATTGAAAAAAAATGGAATGTGAAATATATTTTTGCATAACTGATTCATTTTCCTTTTATACACTGTGTTTCACATAATTAGTAAATTAGAGCAGTCTTACATAATGATTTGCAGAAATGTACAAATTAGTAATAAAAATTCTTTAAAATCAATCAACTTCATTGCGGCATCAAGACTTTTAAACATTTAGTTAATACAGCCATGCAAAGTTGCAAAATATATACCATATTTTTATCTACTAATTAAATGACCATTTAAAATTTAAATATTTTTATTTCTGCTTTCAAATGGGCTTATCTTTTGAAGATCAATGTAAACAAATCAGTATCTGTAAAATAAAATAGATTAAATTCATAATATTCAAATGAAGTTTATAAATTAATGCATAAGAAAGAACATACCTTGTGCTGTGCAATGACTGGATGAAACTGAGTAAAGACAGAAAAACAACAAAATATATGCACAATATTGGTACTAAGTTCTATAGATTTCCGTCCATCTTCACGAAGGACCCTAGCTAAAGCTCCTAACAATATTTCTGCAACATTAACAAAAAAGAGCATGAAATTTTTTCAGTGACAAAATAAAAACATGCAATAAAATATAAAATACTAAATAATTATCAGAATTTAAAATAAATAGGGAAATGCTACAATATGTTAATTAATGAATACAGTACAACCTCAGTTAACCAAACTATAGGGCAGGGGCATTTTGGATAACGATTTTTTTGGTAAGCCATGAACATCTATTTCTATTTTGTATCTAATTACAGCATGTAATTCTTAAATGTTTTGAGTTTAAAACAAATTCAAACTCCTTGTAGGCTACACTCATGTTCTTTATTAAAGTTAACCTTCCGTCATACAGAATATTTGAACCGGCAAATTCAGGCACAATGCACCTGGCAGGCACAGACAAACAATATTGTAGGTACTCAATATTGCTAAAACCCATTAATTTTAATTTTAGAATTCAAAAATTAATCACTGACCTTCTTGGGGAGGCATAAAAGAAAAAAAAAAAAGAGAATATCATTGTAAAAAAAGTCTTGCCTTTGCTTTTATTTCCGTGCAGAACAGTACACGTTTTTTGGATTTGGGATTTCAGAGGCATTTCGGATAACCTGGGTTTCTATTAACCGAGGTTTTACTGTACATCCATTTCAGATTTATTAAATCTGACATAAGGAAAGTAATTAAATTCATGGAATGTCATAAATTACATAACAAAATAATATATACCATTTTTACGTAATACATTTAAATTTCCTGTTTGACGAGCAAGTTGTAAAACTAAAGCAGATGCTTTAATTTTTTCAGGTATTTCTTCATATAAAAGCTCAATGTAACTGTCTATGCTAGTGACACTAGCAGTTTCTTCTTCTCCTGTTGAAAGGTTATCTGTTTCAGATGTATCAATATCACCATCCACATCTTCCGTATTATCTAAAAGACAATATTTTATTCATTAGGAAATATAAAAATTTCCTTTTAATAAACAAAAGACATTTGATTATCAAAAAGAAGGGATTATTCTAAAACCAGATCATAGAACTGTTTCTTGTTTAATGTATAATTTATACACAAAGATCAAAGATAATTAAAAGAAAATCAGATAATGGAACCATTAAATGTGATTTTTCTCAATAAACTGTAAATTCAGTCTTTCATTGTTTAACAGTTAGAATAATTATTGAACCATCAGTTATGCATATCATAAATATTTAAGTCTATAGTAAAAATGTAAGTTATTCTAAGAGTACGTAAAAGTACATTCATGTTTTTTTCTGCAATTCTGAGCAACCAAAAAATCAAAGGTTGTATTTCAATACATACAGTTCCAAACTATTACACAACAAAATGATGGAATATTTTCTATTCTTTTAATGTTAGATTCATGGACTAAATGTTTATGTTGATAAAATAAAAACCACAATTAAAACAAATACAAAATTTACAATAGAAAGTGAATTATTCTATAAACTCAACTCATCATAACTTTCATTTAAAAATATTTGCATAAATGGCATTTTAAGTATTTTTCTTCAGTTTAATAGGCACATAATTTAAAATTAATAGAGAAAAAGTGATTCCATACAGATGAAAGGAAAAGGATTAAACAGTAATGATCTTTTTTTAAAGGATCATCACTTTTCTTTCTTTTAGAAAATTTCTATGACCTTCTTAATAATTCTCATATTGCAAATATAATAACCAAGACTTTTAGGAGAAATCTCTCCTATGCTGGGATATCATTTAGTTAAAATGTTTTGGTTTGAGTATAGCAAATTTTAAATCTCTTTAAAATTGCCAATCAGATACCATCAAGTATAACTGTCTAATTTCATTTTAATAACAGCCCTTTTTTTTTTTTATCTAAAACTAGACAGATTTAGACAAAATTTCTCAGATTTGTAAAATTTATTCAATAAAAATGGGCACAATCCCAAACATTTAGATGCTCTATATTATCATATCACTTTCCTTTCAGTAATGGTTGAAGGTTAAGAACTTGCAAATCCATGCAATCTTGTTAAGCCCAAGATATTAATTCTAAGAAAACACAAATTCTTACATAAAAAGTGAAGAATAAATTGGCTTAAAAATTCAGCACATTAGTAGCAGAAAGAACAATAATTTCCAATAAAACACTAATTTATTTACATACCTTCATCACCAGCTACTTTTCTTGTTTGCAAATAATAGAGTAATTGTTCAACTTCGGTTTGCTTTGATGGTGGAACTAATGGACAAGTATCAATTATGATTTGAGCTAATGTTCTGATTTCATCAGTATCAAATGATCCTTTTATGCGCACACTAGAAAAGCAAACAAATGTCTTCTGTTAAGAAAGCAAATTGTAGCTGCAGAATCAGGCAAACAAACTGATGTGAATTTATCAAAAAAAATGTGATGCAACACATCACAATGATCAAAATTTTTTAAAAAATAAGAAAAAGAACAAACATTTTTTACTTATTTATAAGTTAATATAAATATTAGATCAAATGTTAAGAAAATGCAACATAATCATTTTGTTATTAGAAACAAATATTAAGAACAAATGATGTTAAATGTTGTTTGAAACTGACTATTATAATATATATATATGTTACGATGAATGTGGATAATCATCGGCGATTATTCATAACTAAATAAACTGGCTAAAGTGAATAATTTATGAGAATTTATCACATTAACCAGTTATTATGAATAATTACCGATGAAGTTTGGTCAATGTAATTATTTTTGGTTGAAATCTATTTTGGTTTTTTCTATTAGAAAATTTGAGGTGTGTTGGTCACAGTTTAAAGGTTAATCGATTAAAGTTAAATCTTTTGAAACCCAATGTATTTGTGGGTTGTTTTTGCACTACCTACCATTTCAAATATAGAATTTCAACCATACTCGTGATGCCTGCGGCATCTAAAGTGGCCACTAGGCAGATTTTAACTCTAAAGAAACATTTCCATGGTTGTTAGCCTCAACATAGTAGCTTCGCTAGCTCATTGAATCCAAGGAATTTGCATTTTTTAATTACTCAAATGAAGCAGGTAAAATTGTGCTCATAATGCCTGCAACATCTGAACAATGCATGGGCACCAGGCAAATTCTTTAACTTAAAAAAACATCCCACGGCTTCGATAGCAGCAGGAGCCAGAAGCTAGTAGCTTCGCTTGCTCATGGAATGTTAGAATAATTTGTCTTAATTGATCACATTTACCAATGAAGTTTGGTCAATGAGATCACATATCAATGTAATTAATCACATTGACCAAACTTCATGGTTAATTATTCATAATAACCAGCTAATGTAATAAACTCTCATAAATTATTAACTTTAACCAGCTTATTTGGTTATTATGAATAATCACTAGTTATAATGCATAATTGCCTCAGTGATTATCCACATATGCAAAGTATAACTGAGTAAATTTTTATAAGTAATAGTTAATGATTCAATATTGAAATTATGAAAGCAATAATTTAAAGATATAATATCACAAAAACTATATAATTTTATATATTAATTTCATTTAAATTTCAAAATCTTTTCTTTTCTTCCCAATGCATATTTCATTTTGTTGAAATCATATAAGCATCAGTTTACTTCACCAAATTGGAGCTTTTAAAAGGATAGACTAAATAAAAAATAATGCTTGTAGATGCACAAACATAGTGGGATCATTATTAATTTAAATTAGTAAGAACCACCTCAATTCGGCAGCTATATATTAACTTGTTTTTCGAATTAGCAATTTTCTGTCAATTGATATGAAAGGTAATTATTATTTTTACTATTATCACTTTAATAAAACTGATTCTTGTGAATAAAACTAGGATATTTTGCTTTTCTCTGAATTTTGTTGACATAACTATATTTCTTGTTGTTATATATAAAAAAAATTTGTTACTTCAAATGACTCACATTTTATTTATAATGCAAAGTCAAGGTAATAAATAAGATTTATAACATGATGATTCATAAGAATTAAACATAATAAAACTAGAACAGAAACAAATCATAGGTATTTTAATAGATGTTGAAAATTTCCATTCTCAGGGTGGCGACAGAAACTGTGAAAAAAATTTCCCTGATTTCCCCGACTAAACTTACAACATTTCCCTGATTAATGGATACTAATTATATTAGTTTCCTGGCTTTCTCCCTACTCAGAATCATTGTATGTGTACAATATACATTATTAAAAACACTTTACCAGTTATTTAATATGAAAAAATAATATATTTTTAAGATTATCAAACAGTGCTGATCTACTTATTCTACGCAGCTTGCAAGATAATTAAAATAATTGGAGAAACTTACAGCTTTTGACTTTGTCTTGATTCCTTCATCATGAAATCCCCTAACTGGGCCAGCATGTTAGGATCAACGTCATAATTAACTACTAAGGCTCTGTGTGTTGGATGAACATCAAGGGACTGGAAGCGGACATATCTATGAAAAAAATTAATTAAAGTATTTGAGCTGAATTTTCTTGAAATAAACATAGTAGAGAATAATAAATTTGAAGGAAAACTAAGTAATCTGATGTAACTGAAAAATTTCAAATATTTGATGATTAGTGAAGCATTTTTTATCAAGAATATAAAGACAAAACAGAAGTAAAAGACAGTTTAGTGGAGTGGAGTTATATCAGCTTCTCAAAATATTAACCTTCCTTCCTTCCTTTCACAAATTTATTTCATAGAAAAGACTTAAAATTGGTCACATTTCAAAAGAAATATGTAGAATTACGCAAAACTGAATCTAAATTATTTTTAATCTTAATCTCTCACAATCTTACTTAAAAAAAGTAATCTATTTTTTAAAATTTAGATTTGAAAATAGTCTTTTAAAAATATTTTTCTGCTTAAATTTCTTGATAATAATAGTTTCAATATATTTTTATATTGATAAAAACAATTTTCATGCAGTATTAAAAAATTAATTTAGATCTGTTGATATAGGTACAAATAACTCCACAAGAATTATCAGGAAACAATTAAAGTCAAAATCTGAAAGAAGACTTAAAATCTAGTTGAAAACTGAAAAATATGCAAGAATTTGACATTTAAAAAAATAATAAATGTTGCTAAAAAAAATAATGCAACAGCCTTGTTACATTTTTTTTTTTTAAGGTTTGGCAGTGAGCAAAATCTGTGTCAATTATGCCAAAAACCAAAAACAGTGACCCAATGCAGTGAAATTAGCAGTTTTTACCAACTTTGAGGTATAAAATTGATGTTTTCTGCTCTAATAGAAAAACAACATTTTGAATATATATTTTTATGACAATTGATGATGATCAAACAGAAAACCATCATTTTTTTTTTAATTCCTTTCTCGGATGAATATTCAAGATTGATGGTACTACAAAGTATAATTACCTTTGAATATATTGTTCATCCTCTTGCTGCTGCATTTTAGATGTCTTTTCAGTTCATGAAGAAAACTCAGAATTGATTCCTTGGATCCATTACATGATTCTAAATGACAAAATAAATGTGTCAAATTTTCATATACACCTACTCAGAGACAACACAAGTTGACAATGTAGGAAAAGTTATGCATTCTATCATTTCAACCAGTTCAATAGTTTTGAATATCATCTTATCATATATATTTCAAAAGAATCTAGTTATAAAAACCAAAATTAGATATTCTATGAAAATAAACTATAATTGAAAAGAAAGTTGTTTCATTGTAAGGAGATCTTTCTATAGCCATAATGAGTAAAAAAATATAACATTATGCAGTTATTATGATCATTAATTGGTTACAACGTATGTCACAGATATAAAATCAGTTCCATGATATATCCAGATTTGATAATTTTTCCTTCATAACAAGCTGTGGTGGCCTAGTGATAAGGTGTCAGCCTCGAAACCAGAGGGTTCCAGGTTCAAAACCCAATTCCATTGAAGATCCGTTGTGTATTGGGCCTGTTGAGCATTAAATCATATGTAGGGGGTCAAACATCCTCCCGCTGGTGTGGTGGGGAAGCTTGCAGGGGGTGTTCCAGCTTAGGTGTTGTCTTTGTTATCTGACCAACATTCAAAATTACAAGGTCCATCCCAAAATAGCCCTATTGTTGCTTCAAAAGGGACATTAATATAATTAAACTATAATAATTAGTCCTAATGAGAATGTAAACAAGTATTCAATAAAAATAATTAAATTGCAATGTGTTAAAAACAGCTAGCACACATAGGCTGCATGCATATCTATTAGATATTGCAATTAACAGAGGGATAACAATATCCCATTGTGTAGTTACCCTTAGCTTTCTGCATACTATCAAGCTGTGCTATCACTTATTATAAATAATTTAGCATAGTTTCATAAGGATTTCATTTTTAGCATAGTTTTAATATTTTTCAATTGAAAAATTTATAAAAATGGTTTTAAAATTTACAGCATAAATCAATTTGCTACTAGAACTGAATGAAGGAAGGGGAAAAAAAAAAAAAAAACCATTTTGACCCTATCTCATATTTTACTCCCAATTATTAAAATTTATATTTATGCCAATTTTTTCCCCAAATCACTAAAAGTTTTAGAGAGAACAATATGAACTGAAAGTTACACTATAAGAATTATGACTGGAAACTGAAGCAAAAGATGTTTCTTCAGTTTTTACTAAGAGTACTAGTCAAACTGCAATTATAAACACTAAGAAAATTTCAAGCAATAAAATTAAATAAATTGCACCCCTTGCGTTAGACTTCTTTAATCAATTGAGTGATCGTATTAGGGACAGGAAAATAATGTTGTCTCGTTATTTAAGTTTTAGTAAGGAAACAAGTGGATTCTAGAACATTCTCTATTTCTAAAATGGAGATTTTTGCAGATACAAGATTTTTCGACTGGATAATAGTGTAAGTGAAAATATCAAGAGATTGATGCAAAAGTTATATTATTATGGACATAATGTAACTGTAGTCAGCTGCTACATGTCTTATCCACTTGCACAAAAACTATTGGAGGAAAAGCTTAAAATTGTTGAAACTATTCAGAAAAATAAAAGTGTATTACACCCTAAATTTATTGGATCTAAAGATAAAGCCCATTAGAATTCTTATTTGGATATCTGAAAAGAATGGTCGTAAAGAAGCCGTATTTTTCTATCCAAATTGTATAATGATTATTATATTGATGATTCTTTACTATAAAAACTGTTGAAAACATGTATGTAAGAAATATACTTTTCTTATGCACTGAATAATATAATGTATTATTTACTAAATTTTTCGTCTAAAAATTCGTTCTTGTATCACGAGAATTGTTTGCATGAATCATTTGGAACAGATATAGCATAAAAGTGTTGCTAGTTTTGCTTAAATAGTGAAATAACAAATTGAGGTGTTGCACACTCCCTTGCGCCTCATTCTTCATAGCGCGTCATCCCGGTTTAG
>BGPR01004063.1:55516-65916 GCA_013235015.1 Araneus ventricosus
ATTCTTCATAGCGCGTCATCCCGGTTTAGTAGAAAAATTTCGGTACTTTTCCGTTAGCCGGGCGCAAATGCCGACAATTGTGAACCAAATGCGAGCCAAGACGCCGGGCACAAATGTCACCAACATTTGGCGGAATTCTACATTATTTGGCGGTTTTCCGATTGCGCCCGGCTAACGGAAAAGTACCAAAATTTCTATAAATAATTCTGAATATTCTGTTCTTTCTATAATAAAACTAAAAAAAAAATTAGGTAACTTGAAAATTGCCTTCTTTGAAGGAACACATTACAAACAAACAAAAAAATATGGAAAATAATTCATATTATCATTTTATTTCAAATTTTAATCATTCTAATTGAAAAAATAGGCATCAATAAAAATAGCAAAACATAAAATAACATTTATATCGGTCATGTATATTTAATCTATATAATTATCTATTTAAATATTAATGCAAAAATAAAAAGAAGTTCCAATGAACTTTTAGTTATAGAATTTAATTTCAATTAAAATGGATTCATTGAATCCCATGTTAATACACAGATTTCATTTTTCAAAATTTATGCCCTGAATTAGAGGAATTTGTTTTTTTAAATATAAAAACTGATTTTGATTATCTTCGAAACATGGAATGGCCATCTACAATTAAATTGATGCACCTATTATAGCAATCGCAATTTTTAAGATCCCTATCAAAAAAGAAGGAATTCAGTAATGCTTCTGTTTTGATAGAAAAAGTTAGAAAAACTAAAAAGCCATCATAAAGTAGACAGTGTTTCAGTATAAACAAATAAAATAAAGAAAAAAATGCTTCCCAATGTTTTTTTCTCTAATGCAAAGGATGGATAAAGTTAAATTAATTGCAACAATCGAAATCCTTTTAACTCAATTATAAATTATTCTTGAGATACTGATTCATTTCTTTCTTTTAATATACTGAAGAATATAAAATTTCATAAGATATTTAAAAATTAATACCTGAAATAAACATCAGACATAACCTCATCAATTATACACATGAAAATTATCATTCATATATGCGGGTACGAACGTATACATACACAAATTAACAGATAAACTATAATAATTAATACTTAACAGTCAACTATACAGCTTGAGACAGCTATGAACCTTAGTAATTACGCCTGAGACACTGAAAATCATCTGAATGAGATCATAAGAAAAACCAAAACATTGATCCGTCCGTACAACACATTTACGACGCCTATAAGTTTGTTTCTCTTTATGCAGCTATTGCCAGATTCATGAAAAAATAACAGGTATATTTTTGCTAACATTGCTCTAGTTTGTTAAATATGGAAAAACACTATGCATCGTTCCAATATTAATAAGTACGGAGAGAACAAATAATAAATATGATGACAAAGGGTCATTCTTTCGACTCTGGAATAAATTGTTATATCCCTCATACATATTTTTAATTAAATGTTGGTCAATCCTATGGACGAGTTTTCTGGTTTGTTCACTTACATTAAAAACCTTGAATGTATATGCAGGGATGTTGGACTTCCGCTTTGAAGATTCCGTTGACTTAGCATTACACCGGAATTACGTAGTCCCAGTACTTAAATGTAAACAAACAAAGCAGAAAACTTGTCCATTATACTGCAGTGGTTTTTTTTTTTTTTTTTTTTCCTTTTCTTTCATGTTGCAAGTACTATACCCAGAAAGCAATTTTAGTTTGCAGCAATCTTGCTCTGCAAATCTTCAAGCTTGTAACAAATTTGACACGATAAGAATGCAAGCTTGAAACAAGTTTACGCAAACGAGTTAACCACCACGCGTCAAACTTGTGACAAGATTGCGGCGTCAAACTCAAAGCAAAAACAGATCCCGAACACCTCGGATTCGAACACGCGACATATCGTTTCCTAAACCTGACGCCCAAACCATTCAGCCAGCCAGACACGGAGAGGAGAATATACCCAGATAGCAATATTAGTTTGCAGCAATCTTGACACAAATTTGTCATGACAAGAGTGCAAGCTTGCAGCAAGTTAACGAAAGCTTCGAAGTCACCATGGAACGAACTTGCAGCAAGCTTGCTACAAGCTTGTCGTGCAAACTCATTGCAAATTATAGCAAAAACAGAGTACGAACACAACCCGGGATAGAACTCGCGACCTACCGCTTAGTAGCAGACGTCGATATCACTTGACCAGCTCGGCTGCGAGAGAAGGAGATAGATTTCGCTAATACATCGTTCGATTCGATTCGTATACGATTTATTTTAAACTTTTTTCTTGATTTCATCAATTTTTTGAGTTGAGAATATGATTTGAAGCCAAAGGGAGAGCGATTTTCGCTAATAACTACGTTTTGCTAGTAGAATAAATTATGAAATTAGAGTTCAAAAGTAATTACTTTAAAATGGGACAAAATGTATAAATGATTATTTTTCAACAAACATTGACTATTTTTTAGATTTAATTTTGTTTATAAACATTAAAATTTCAACATTAAGAAAAAGGCGATATATAGTTTTCTTTAAAGTGCAAGTTATATATTTAGTAAAAAGATGGAGAATTTTTCAAATTTTTTTTATAAAAAAAGTTAGTTTTTTTTACAAATTATCATTGATTTATTGAATTAATAAAAAGAAGAACGGTCTAGGAAATGCTATTAAAAATTGGATGTTATTTAAAACAGAGACAAAGATTATCTGTAAGTGTGCTGTATCATCTTTGCAGCAAACTTGTTTTGGAATCGCGGTGTGAAGTTTGTCATAACAACTTCACAGTAAACTTGTTTTGCAAGTGGGTTGGTCGATTATACTTTGCTACTTTGCAGGAAGTTTGCTGCAAAGTTGCCATATCAAGTTTGTCATGACAAGATAAGATCAAGAAAAATCAAACCTGCTGCAAGTGTACATGCTATCTGGGTGCAAACCAGTAGAAAAAATAGCTTGGCGTGTCAAATTTACTGCATATTGAGGAGTTCTGGGGAAACAGGGGTGTTTTCGCCCCTTCTTCAAAGCCGTTACTACAAAGAGGTCTCTCTCTTCAAACCTTTTATTATCGAGGAACAGGATGGGTCTTCCCCTTTTTTACCTCCCCTTCTTCGGACCGCATACGAGGAGTGTACTGAGTTATTTTTAACCGAACTTACTTTTTCGATTCAAGGACAAGTAGAAGACAGCGCGATTCGAACCGCGATCATAGGATCCGTAGGCGCGCATGCAGACCACTATACCAGTTCGGACCACAGCCAGGAAGAGAATATAGTTTTCGCTTCTTCCTTTATGTCATGAGTTGTAAATGTACAGTGTCAGTTTCCCGGCAAACTTGTTCTTGCAAGGAGGTTGATCGATTATTCTGTGTTACTTTCAGGAATTTTGCTACAAGTTTGTCATGGCAAGATAATACCCAGAAAAAAACCCACTTGCTGCAAATGTGAATGCTATCTGAGTGGTAGCAACATCATGGAGATAATGTAGAAAATCTTGTGATAGTAGGGTTTCTTGAAGGAAATAATGTATGAACAAGATAATTAAATAAGCCCTACATGACTATCTCATAATTTGGTCCTACTTTTATTCATAATTTCAGGGACATCATTGCATGTAAATGGTAATAAGATACAGTTCTACCTTTGAGAAATCTTTCGCAAAAGTAACGACATCTCACTGCTGTAACGTGGACTTTTGGAGAGACGCCGACTGAGAAAATAGCACGAAATGCTCTCTAATATTTCTACGATATCTACACGATATTACTAAGCGTTCAGAATATCGAACAACACCTTAAAACTATCTTATAAAATCTTTATGCCTATACAGGGGTCCCTCTTGGAAGAGTTTCGCCTTTGTGATCGGGGGAGTGGTCGTTGGTTCGAGACCCGATTCCAAAGAAAAACCGCTGCGTACATAGGTTTGGGTGCACGTTAAATGTGTCAAGGATCAAACGTTTTTAGGCTACTCTATTACCAAAGATGTTCTACAATATTCATATGATATCTTTATGATGTTATGCGATTCACAATATCGTAGCACCATCGTAGGGATATCGTAAACAGGAGTAGCGTTAGTTCGGCCGACGGATTAGCATGGTCTCCCCGACAGAAGGGCACGACTTGCTGTGCAAGGGCAGGGGCATAACCATGAACTTCTCGAATTTTCGCCATATCTTTATTTATCTACTAGTTAAATAGACAGTTGCGTGAACGGGGTACAAAAATTTGCCCCGACGGGGTGCCCTGCCCCATGAACTCCCCAGTGGCGCTACCCCTGAGTGTAAAATATCTTGTGCTAACAGGGAGATGTTGTGCAGAAGTTTGGACAGGTGCGGCTCCAAAAGATAGGCTCCCAAAATAGACTTTGCGTTGCTTCCAATTGGGATGTTAATGAAACTAAACTAACTTTCGTGAAAATGCCTATTGAAAAGTGTTAGTCCCTACTGTTCTTTTAACATTTCACTTACCCAATATGGGAATTTTAAACCATGGTTTTAATATAAGTGTCCCAAAGGGGCAAACTCTATTAGCACAAGATATACACTCACTTCCAAAAATTAAGCACAATTCTCAAGATGGGAAAAATTTGGATTTAATATGAATACTATAGTTCGCAATCAGTTGCGGAGAATCGTGGGACATACTATCGTCGTAACTCACATTTTACAGTGAAGATTCGGTCACGAGGGCAATTAGGGTGGCCACCAGAAAGGGATGAAGGCAAAAATACAGTTTGACCCATCTTGTTTCACAGAAAGCTGATAACGAGATGTAACATTTATCAATGGTTATGTTTGATGTGCATAATATTTACATGGATTTTCGTAAACACAGCACAAATATTCGGGAAGATATAAAGGTTTTCTTAAAAAATCCCAAAAGCTGAATTGCTTTTATTCTCTAGGAGAAACAAAATGATGAAGGTTTTTTAGCTTCTCTTAGAGTGTACCGAAATTCCTCAAGTTGCCATGCCGATATCTTTATGAATACTAATGGTATTTAACTGGAATTTTTTTGTATAAGTTGCCCTATATCTCTGGCTCTACAGATATGAAAGAAAAAATACGCTAAGTTTCGCACAAAATTATTTACTACAAATGCTTATATTTCCTGTAATATTGAAATGTTTAAATTCAAATTTTAATACAATGCTTCTTTTACATATTGCCAGGAATTCTATAAGTTTCGCGCAATTTGGTGGAAAACTCTGCATGTGTTATAAGCAAAAAACATGCGAGACAATTTGGGATTTTTAAGAAAACCTTTATATCTTCCCGAATATTTGTGCTGTGTTTACGAAAATACATGTAAATATTATGCACATCAAACATAACCATTGATAAAAGTTACATTTCGTTATCAGCTTCCTGTGAAACAAGATGGGTCAAACTCTATTTTCGCCTTAATCCCTTTCTGGTGGCCCTCGTGACCGAATCTTCACTGTAAAATGTGAGTTACGACGATAGTATGTCCCACGATTCTCCGCAACTGATTGCGAACTATTATTAATATTAAATCCAAATTTTTCCCATCTTAAGAATTGTGCTTAACTTTTGGAAGTGGGTGTATCACGATATCTCTGCGATGTTGCTACGATATTCTGAATACCACACAATATCGTACGTATATTGTAGACCATCGTGTGTTAATAGGGAAGGTTTCTATAAGTTTATTTCATTTAGGAAGATAAATGTAACAAAATTGTTCTTACACTTTAAATTGAAGCGTCATTTTCTAATGGTTTTGAGACAAATACGTCTCACACACACTTACTTTCATTAATAGCATAATTCCTGAATGTCAGTTTGTCTCTTACTTCATTAAAAAGAATAATATCACCAGTGTAGCAACCGAGTATAAACGCCGCTGGCGCCAGTTTTAGGGAGAGCCATGGAGTCAAAAAATAACTGCGTTTATGCCATTTTTTAGAGCAAAATATGATGAGGGGGCGATGGCACGAGCCTCATTCACGCTTGCGCCACTGATGACGACTGGGGTAAAAAAAAAAAAAAAACATATTATTTCCCGGAAGCCACTTACCCTCGTTACGCCATTGTTGCATTCTGATAAAACAATAACGCGTTAATGTCACTTTTTAAAGTCGAATATTATAAGTGGGCAAAAAATACCATATCCCGGTCGCCATTTACACAAACTTGACTGCTGATGACGATGGGGAGCGCGAAAAAGTCATATTATGATCCGGGCCCCACTTATCCTCAATGCGCCACTGAATATCAGTTTGTTAGTAATCTTAATGTTTTCGGCCTCCCTCAGTCACAGAGCCGTCTTAACAAATTTAAACGCACCGGGCTATGGTTATTTGGTGCCTTACCAGAACCGTAACTAAGAATTTGCACATCTATGGCCCAAAGAAAATACCTACCTAATAAAATAACTGAGGGGTAAGAAGAGGGGAAAAAATGTCACTTGTTCTCTGTTAATAGTCTTATAATTAATCGACGCCTTTCCGTATTTAAATTTATACTGAAATATTTTTTGGTTCATAATTAAAATAAAATTTGTATTGAAGACGCCTTTGGAACAATGACGGCCCCTCTCTACAGTCCCATTAGCCCCATTGGATAAGTTGACTCTCTTCAGCCAAAAAAAGAAAAGAAATAAAATCATTGAAGGAATTATGTTGTACTGTATTGCAGGACGAATTAACAAACTTTTTATAAAAAACAACTCTTTTATTTTAATATATTTTTCACCAAAAAACGTTCATTCGCGGGAACTATATACATCAGCCGTTACATTTCGGTCTCTCTGCAATACAATATTTTTTCTTAAAAAAACTCTCATCTTTTATCTTGCGTTCTAAGCAACGCTCGTAAGACAAATATCGTATTGCCACACTAAAAAGTTTTAGAAAGAAACCTTTAGAAATAACTAAATATTTTTGTAACAAATAACACAATGTCTTTCTGTCGGTACGTCAGTCTGTGGTCACGTCACATAAAAATGGAATGGGCTAGACGAATGATGTGGTTCGTCGCCTTCACACTGAATTACAGATCTGTATCAAATTTTGGACGAGATCAGTGTACGGGAAGTCAGTCTGTTTGCCCGCCCGTGTGAACGTGAATACGATAACTCAAAAATTCCATGAACTAGTTGAACGAAATGTGGAATATTGTTTTATCACCAGAATTGTAGATCTGTATCAAATTTTGGACGAGATCAGTGTATGGGAAGTCAGTCTGTTTGCCTGCCCGTGTGAACACGAATATGATAACTCAAAAATGCCTTGGACTAGTTGAATGAAATGTGGAATATTTTTTTACCACCAGAATTGTAGATATGCATTAAATTTCTAAAAAAATCAAAATATTAACTGCTTTTCGGTCTCTCTATTCATGTGTAGGTACACACGTTAACTTAAAAAAAAGCGATCAGCTAGATAAGTGAAATTTCGTATGTGGCCCTGACACAAAAATTGTAGACCTGCATGAAATTTAGGATCTAATCTGTCAAAGCAGAAGATATTGTACGATATTTCCACGATGTTGTTCGATATCGTGAATGCAGCACAATATCGGGAAGTTATCATAGCAATATTGTAGATCATCTTGTGTTATTAGAGAAGGAAGAGATCCAAAATGTATACCGAATTCTCTTAAATATCCGACGAATCTAAACTTAAAACGTCGAGAGGAAAACACTCTCGATGAAGAGATAGCAGGAAGCAATACCTTTAACTTTTTTTTTCTTCCGAAATCTGCCTTTTTGATTTGTGGAGACGACTGCACACACTCAATTAGTAAATTCATAGCGCTTGATTTTTTTTGTCTAAATATATTTTCAGCGCGAGTATAGTCATGAAAATGCACGTTTTGTTGACAACTCAATTTTCGGATTAGAAAACTCTTCTCAAGACCCTAATGGTAAAGATTTTAAGGAAAATTCATTAAATAGCAAGACATTTACTGAGGGAAATTTTTCACATACCGAGAACAATTCTCTTTCTGCTAGCACAGTCATCATCTCCAACGCTTGTTAATTTGCACACTTCAGTTTCTAATCTAATACTTGAAGGAAGTGTAAAGCTTTATTTGTATCAAAATGTTTACTGACCACACTAAATATTGAATTCTTCGTAAAGAAATACATTAATGGAGCAACTCCTAGAACTTAATACCCTACAAAAGTCAACTAAGCAATATTTAATAAATGGTTGTGAAATCAACAGGTAAGTGACTTTGTGAAATATCGTACTTTATCTTTATCACCACAGTATACCCCCCAAACTCGGAGCCAGGGCGGCTCCTTGTCAGTTGTGTAGGAGGAACGTTATACGTGTTATACGCGGAACTTTCTTTAAAAAAAAACATATTACAATCTTAGATTTTTTTTAACAATTTTGAATTCAAAATAACTATGAACAAGAGTTTAAACAGTTGTGAACGTAAAATGAGCATCGATATTTTTTGAATTATCGTATTGAAAAATAATTTAATTGTTTGTTATGAATTTAAAAAAATAATCCTTTTTGGTTAGGTTATGAATATACAGGGTGCCGACTAAAGTCCGTGAACCTCTCTTAACTTCAGAACAACTGCAGCTATAGTCATAAAAGTGGTGTCTAGTTAAAGCAAAGTGGCTATGCGCTACACAATGAGACAACTTCCAGAGCCACCTCGCAGTAAACTGCAGAATTAGCGTTCCTATCTCAATAACAATACAATATCGAGAAAAAGAGTCAATTTCAAAGTATAAAAGAAATAAAAATATTAATAAAGTGAATTTTATTTGTGGAAGAGTTAAAAATATAAAAATAACAGCAGACAACGATAAGAAGTATGAATCCGGTGGATGACTATACAGATTCAAAAATGGAATAGGTTTTCTGTAGAGCAAAAAGACTTTAAGGTCTGATATTTAATATCCTCTAAGGCCTGAACCCATTCCGGAATATATTGGAAAGAAAAATATTTATCCACAAAGAAGAAATAAAAATCTGTCTTTTAAGCAAAGTATAAAAAGAAAGGTTTAAAATCTTTCCTCCTATAAAACTTGTGGAACAAAATAGGACGCCGTACCAAGCAAGCATTCATCCTTATTTTTTGTCTTTTTAGACATTCAATCAATTTCAAAGTTGTACAGCATCATCGATTTAATAAAAAAAGGCACCTTGTGGACATTAACACTAAGCACAGAACACTTAAAATGCACACTTTTCGTTCGGGACCTGTATATTTCTATGCATGTCTGTGCATCAAATGAATATTTGGAATTATTTAAAATTAAATCGGATTTTTCTCCATGGTAGTTTTCCTGGTTTTTGAAATCACCCCTGATTATAGGTATGTATTAGGTCTGCTTACAGAATTTCCTTTTTTGCAATAACTTATTTGAAAACAAATGCTAGATTCGTCACTTTTTCGGAATTTCAAATGCGGGTTTCACTCAGAGACACTCTTGTTTACCTGTGAGAAATATGAGTACTTTAAGAGATAAGTCTTTTTTCGGTTTTTATTACTTTCATTCCAAGTGAAGCCTTCTTGAAGAAGACAGATAAGACAAGTGATAACGCGCGCTTCAGTGTGTTCTAAATCTTCGAACACGCGTGAATTATCTTGCTTTCAGTCACTGAATTGGTACACATTGGAGTACCTAAGAATATGCTGACGTTTTACTTTGCCGAACTAATTTGAAAAGAAATTTTGTGGTATTTTATATAATACAAATATATAAACGAAAATGTGGCAAAATGATCCTAACAGGCTGTCTTTCATCTCAGTGAATAGTTTTTATAATTTGCCCGATGCACAGGAAGATGTTTGGCAGCTGAGAAAACCAGCTGATGGAGCAGGTATTTAAAAAAATTATGTTTTCGGTTTTTTTTTATATATATATTCTGAAAAATCCCGGCGTCTTTATTTTTAACATATCATTGTATTCACATAGTCTGTGCAAATTAATAGAGTGTTTATGAAATAATTTGGTCCTTTGCCAAAAGTTATACAAAGCATAGTGTTATGAATGTGAAAATAGAAATAAAAAATTTTACTTCATTATGCTTAACTCAAGTAAGAGCATCATAATATTTTACGTTTGGAAATATATTGAAATTTAAAATTACAAACTCATTGAAAACACAATGAAATTTAGTCTTGTAGTAGTAAGACACGTTTTTATTTTCACTGAAATGGAATAATACGGTGCAAATAATTCAAAATGCAGAGTGGCATAATAACTAGAAAGAGAAAATAAATTTGCTTGCAAAAGAAATTTAATTCTAGTTCTATGCTCCTTTTGATTCTAAAAATGAATATTCTGTCTGTTGTTGGGATACTCGTGCTTATCCTCCAAGCTCTGATTGTTATTTCAGTACATTCTGAAAAGATGTTTCTAGTATTAAACACCTACAGGTTGTTCGTAGATGAATGATTTAAATAAGGGCTTCGTAGAATTTTCCCACT
>BGPR01004063.1:65941-77031 GCA_013235015.1 Araneus ventricosus
GATGTACTTCGTTCAGTTACGTATTGCTTATCATCATTGTTTGTGAAAGCGGTTCTTGGACACATTTCTGATGACTTCTGTTTAAAAAAAAGAGAACAAAAAGACTATCAATGAATACTATATCTGGCTGCATGCACAGTTAGCAAGAAACAATAAGAAGCACCTACAGTTCGACACCCATCAATAAATGAAATTGGCCTGAAACAGGAAGAAGCACACTTCTATTTAGCAGGGCAAGAGCTCATTACTTTCTCATTGCCGATATACAAGGAAAGTATTGTAATCGTCAAAAATTCGAACTCGAGATTTTGACAGATCACCACGTTACAGACCTCCCTAGTTCCGAAAACACAATTTTGGAATTATAATACTGTCTGTGTGTGTCTGTGTGTGTCTGTGTGTGTGTGCAGAACTTTAACTCGAAAACTATTGACTACGGTTGAAATTTGGTATATGGTCTTTAAAACATAATTTGTAGGTTCCTATCAAATTTTGGACAAATCCGTCAACAGGAAGTCTGTCTGTCTATGTTTCGAGGTCATGCAGACGCTATAACTCAAAAAGCTTGAAAAGCCAGATGGATAAAATTTTATACAGTTTTACCAATCATAGGTCCGTATAAAATTTTAAGGTAAAATCCGTCAGCAGGTTGGCTGTCTGTCGGTCTATATAATTTACCATTGAAACCAATCCATGTCTCACACACATGCGCACTTCTGTGCTCGCGAAAGGAGCGATTACGTCGGTTGTCTTGAGACGGCAAAGAGCAATTGTGCGACAGTTATTTTAATCGGTACGCATCTGCTAATTCTTTTGCCTGGGCTTTCAATCTTTATAATGAAAAATCTTCCCAAATGAATCATTGGATTCTGGATATTAACAGTAGGTTCAATTTTTTTAGCCACGCAGAAAGTAAAAGTGGCACCTTTGCAGGGAAATATACGAAGCTGAGGGGAGAACACTCCCGCTGGTTTTATAGGACAATATATGGTGGTGGTTTTAAGCAGAAAAACCCAAACTTGAAATTTCGAAACCTTTTCATTAGGTATAAAATTAACTTTGTCTTAAACTGTACAGATACCAGATTTCATTACATCAACGTAGTGATTCACCATTCTAGAGACAATTTTAGACAACTTGGTAAATCAAACTAATTAAGACTCATTATATAGTGACATAATAGTTTTTTTCAGATACAATGTATCTAAAGTATATTATTTTTTATTAACAGGAAATGTTTAATATTCTACATTTTTTTTAAAATTCATACCAGACTGTTCGTACAAAAAATCAGATTTGACTTCTAATACTATGAAATTACTCAATTTTTTCAAACAACTCAACAAATGCAAGTATTCGAGAGAAATGAGGATAACATATAGCTTCACTTGATGGATCGAAAAAAAATGCTTCTATCTTATTCAATTTTTTTCTCGCCCCACCCTAAAAACATGCTTATTAAATTTCCCCTCATTTCGCATGGACCTTTTAATTTTAATAAATTTTATTCAACATCATGTGTCGTGTATCAAATCTTGAGGATTTCATACATTCAATCGAGTCTCCCGCTTCGAATTAGCACAGTGAGTGGGTATCCGGTGACAAAAAAAATTGCCAATCTATACTATTTTAAACCTAATGTATTAAAATTTTAGCCCTATATTTGGGCGATAATAGTTCAGGAGGTGGTAACCTCATGTTACGTAGGTTTGTTAGCAACACCACAGAAGACTAACAAGAATACCTTCTTCACGGCCTGCACCAGTGAATGACGTAATAGCTCGTGTTTCTACATCATTAGGTTTACTTTCTATTAGGATTACCCACTATGAATTTTTTGTTGCTTCGTGTCAGAACGATTTTCGCACTCAAGGACCAAGAAAATTGTGTAAGATCGATTCTCTTTTTTTTCTATCACAGTGTTGATATTTACGGTGCACTCCCGGTTGTCAGGTTATCCTGGAGAGTCTTTGGACAACTAGAAAAACTAGGATGAGACAACTAATTTTTTATTAAAAAATCAACAATACATACAAAAATATAAAATAGCTTACATTTGCATGCTCACTATTCAACATCAAACTAGAAGTTTCTTTTGATTTACTCTTTAAAAATCTATTATGCATCTTTGCTTCTGCTGTTTGTCTTGTCGTATATCGATCACAATTTGACGAACCGCAGTAACGTCTTGTAAAACAAATCTCCTTTGTCCCATATAATCTAACAAGTTTCTCAGTTGTGAAGTGACAGAATGAGAGAGTGTAGTTTCCCTCACTTTGGTTCTCAGCATCAACTAGCTGATTCTCCATTATCAAGTTTTTGAAGGGATTTTCTAATTTTTGTTTTGCATTTCAAAACTTTCGTTTTCGTTTCCACTACCATTTGTAAAAAATTTCCGCCTTCTACTGCCGGTAAACAGAGCGCAAAATAAAGAACACGTGCGACGAGTGAGAAGCGAAAATTTAAAAGAATGACCTGTCAGGAAGAAAGCGATGTTTAGTATGTGGAATGGTCAGCAGAAAGTGGACGAGGTTCATTCTCTCAGGAAAATTAGGGGTTGAATCGGTAGAATTGCCGGAGGGGAAGGAAAGAAAAAAATCTGTTCTCTAGCCGTCGCGTCATACCATGTTTCACGGAATGGTCTCATCGATCGTGTCAACATCGATTTTAGCATACGCATAAGCGTGAAAATGTTTCTCTTCGCAGAATTTTTTGTAGGAATCGATGGAGCACGCGATATCCGCAAACCGAAAATCGCCATACTGGACTCAATAAGTATACGTAATGTTAACGTTATCACGTAATATATTCACGATTTACTATTTCGAAAGTTAATGTCAATTAAATATTTTTACAAAATGTAATTGTAGCATATTGTTGCCTAATGAATTTTAATATTCTTATTTGGAAAATCTATAAATTGAATTTTGGTTTTACTATACCTACATGTCGTGATTGGTATCCAGTGTCGTCGACTAAAAGTAGAAAATAAAATAAATCAAAAAAATTAGGTATAAGCTTTTGTTATTAAACTTACTTTAAATAGAAAATACGTTTACACTTATAATTTCGATCAAAATAGCTCAAACGTAAAGAAAAATAATTTTTTCTGGTTGAAACCCATGGTTCGAATAAAAAGCGTGGGCCTTAATCTTCTGAGAATATTCCATTTGTTAGGAAATATACTACAAAATATAATGTGCTATTACAAGGCAACCACGTTTTGTTCGATTTCATTTTATTTGTGCAATCAGAAAATTATTTTCACAGTTGAGATCACTGAAAATATTTTCTCATTAAAGATCGACCCTGAGCCTGATTAGCCATTTTTTGTAATATATCAGTTTCTGTTGATTGATTTGCTTGCTTACCATTTTCATTGCAGGGAGTTTGCACGAATGCTGTATAATGAGACAGTTAATTCACTTCTGAAGGATTAATTAACCAATCTATTTGTTCTTATCACTCCACTGTCTTTTTCTACCTCTTTGATGCATCCTCATGTGTGACCGCTTGGTCTCTCTACTAAGCAGAGGTGGTGATGAAAGTACGGCCAATTGAAAAGATCACGTATACATATAGCTTTATTGTAAGACAGGACTGACGCGTGGGTGAAAAACGTAAAATCGAGTTTACTAAACAACTTTGATTATTACAAATTTAGCATACTATATACAAATTCATTCCAAAAGTATTAATTTTGACGTTTTACTTCTCGTGTACAAAGCATACAAGAAATATTGTAATCGTCAAAAAAATTCGAACTCGACGACTTTAACGAAGCCTCCACGTTTTAGACCTCCTGATTCCAACACAATTTTGGATTATGTCTGTCTGTGAACACGATATCTCGAAACTCTCTTAGAAGCTAAGGGGATCAAATTTGGTATGTGATCTTTACAGAATTTTTGGGCTTCTATCAAGCTTTACATATTTTTTGCAAGTACAAAGAAAGATATTGTAATCATCAAAAAATTCGAACTCGAGATTTTGACGAATCTCCGCAAGTTTTAGAGGCCTCCCTGATACCGAAAACACAATTTGGGATTACTGTCTGTATGTCTGTGTGTCCAGCACGATGCCGAAAACTATTAGAATAAAGGGATGAAATTTAGGTATGACCTCTTTAAGCTATTGTTGTAGGTTTCTGTCAAATTTTGGACAAAGTCAAGGAAGTCTGTCTGTCTCTACTGTCTTCAGGATGTTTGACACTATAACTCAAACTGAGATAGCTAGATGGATTTAAAATTTGGTACATTTCAAGTTTTAACGTCATGAATGTAGGGCCTTATAAAATTTTGGGCCAAATCCGCCAAGGGCTGACTGTCTGTCGGTCTGTATAATCGCATACTTGTTTAACTCCATGCGCATGCGTATTGGTAGTGTACAAGAAGGGACACTCCGAAAACAGGCAATTTGCAAAACCAATTCAAGCATGAGATTTTGTAAGGGAGCAAACATTTAGGGCGTCTCGTTTTTTGGCGTACTGGAAGCAATCTCTGCGCATGCGTCAAGGATTATTTCTGCAACAAGCTATTCTCTATTTTCCTTCTCCGCACGCCGTCATTGCTAGAGTTTGATGAAAAAAATAAATGCAAGTTTTAATACATACGCATCTTTTTGAATATGATTATTCATCTCAATATTTTACTATCACTATAATCTACAATGAAACCTTCTGATGTACATTGCATTTCGGGTTACGGTTGTTCGAACTTTTTTTATCAGCAGGGGAAGAAATGACAAATGTTTAGAAAGTATGAGAAGTTTAAGGAAGTTACTCCCCACTGGTTTTATTAGTTCTAATATAATGCTACATCGTGCACTGGAGTCATAATTAAATTTTAAAATTCAACATTTATCATGCAATTGAGAAAAATCATGCTTATTACATAACTTGAGTACTAATTATGCACATCTTATATGTTTTATGTGGCGTACAGGTAGACGTTTAAAAAAATATAGAGGAGCTTGCTGATTGTCTGTCGTATCAAGTACAGCGCTATGAATCTAAATACATTTATTGAGATGTTTTTTTACTTCATGTATCAAGGAGAAGATATTGTCAATCGTCAAAATTCAGACTCAGAAATTTTGACAAGATCCACCGTTCAGACCTCGAGTCAAGAAAACACAATTTTGGAATTATGTCTGTATGTCAGCGACACGATAACACAAAACTATTAGAGCTAAGTACGAAATTTGGTATGTGATCTTACATAATTTGTATACTTGTATCAATTTTGGATACAATCGTCGGAGATCTGTCTGCCGTTGGCGCATTTTTTACCGTGTAGGGCGTATAGGAAAGCTTCGGGGGAGACCAATCCCCTAGATAATTTAAAATGGAAGAGTGAAAGCTCATAATCATTAAAAATCAAATAAAGAATCACTTTCAGCGGAGAACTGCACAGAAGTAAACCATACCCTGATATGTAGCATCAACAGGTTCTGGACATGCATTTGAAAAGTTGAACGAAAAAGTCTCGGGCATTCTGATTAACTTTATTGAAATTTTATAGTATTAACGTAATTTTCAGCTTTAAGAATAATGCCTAGAAGGCTTAAAATTATTTCTGAATCTAAACTCATTGCTTAGTTAAAATCAGGTTCTTAATTGTGGGCCTTGAATCAGTGGTGTCAAGCGACAATTTACTGTAGGCTGTCGCTAAGACTCCTTTTCAGAAAAATCAGTGGCGTTGACTCGGGGAGGGACTGATCGTACGCCATAACGCATAAATTTTGGCGGAAAATAACTTTTATTTCATTTTATCGCCTAAAACTAGGAATTAAAAAAAGCATTATGTCCGGGAAAACAGCTAATTTTGTAACTAAATTTTAAATTTCTAAGGGTTAAAAAAAATAATGTTCCAGGAAAACTAGCTAATTTGCCATCCAATCTACACTAAGAAAATCATCTTTTGTAGATTTCTTTATAGATTTCAACATACCTATATTTAACCGTCTAAGCGTTTTATACGTATTTTCCGTTTCTCATATGAGTTCAAAAGCAGATAATTCATGTTTATATGTATATTTCTTAAATTTCCAGGATAAAATATTTTAAGATTTCAAACTTGGTTAAGCACAATTAAGATCTATTTATTCACTTTAGTAAATTTTTTAAGACTTAAGGCAAGATAGATCAAAATAGCTAACTGCTCGAGGGTCAATGGCCTTTTCTTTTAGTTCGCATTAATATATGCTTCGTTTTTTACTTATTTTCCAATTTTGAGGCCACGTCAATATTTTGGGGTCTGCAAAATTTTCTATCAAATAAAAAGATCGAACTAGCTTTCCCGAACATAATTGTTTTTTTTACAATTCCTAGTTTTAGAAATTTAAAAATTTAGTTGCAAAATTAGCTAGCTTTCCCGGGCATTATTGTTTTTTTTACAATTCCTAGTTTTAGGCAGATAAAATGAAATAAAAAGTTAATTTTTTCCCGCCAAAAAGTGCGTATGTGGGCGGTGCGATCGCCCTCCCCCGAGTCGCCGCCACTGATTTTTTTTACCTATTTTTGTTTCTTTTTCACCTATTTTTACTTCTTTTTTGAAAAATCTGAAAAGAAGTGTTAGCGACAGCTTCGCAGTAATTGTCTAAGCAACACCACTTAGAGTTAAGACCCACAATTTAAGAGACATCGATTTTGACTAAGCAATGAGTTTAACATTAAGAAATATTAATATTTTAAGCTCTTCAATGCCATTATTATTAAAGCTGAAAATTACAATAATAAATATGAATTATGCATAAAACTGCAATAAAAGCTAATCAGAATGCCCAAGAATTTTTTCGTTCAACTTTTCAACATGCATGTCTCTTGTGAAACCTGTTGATACCTTGTCAGATATGGTTTTACACTTTCGAATGCATTAATCCCTCGCTGAAAGTGATTCTCTATTTTGATTTTTAATGATCATGAGCTATCTGAATTCTCTCCCTCCATTTTAAATTATAAGCCAGAGGGAGTGGTCTCCCCGAAACTTTCTCGCATACGCCCTAACACAGGTGGGGAAAAAAATGCGCCAAGCGGCAGACAGACTTCCCGTGGACGGATTTTGTCCAAAATTTGATAAAAACCTACAAATTATGTGTCAAGTTCACATATCAAATTTCATCCCCGTAGCTTTAATAGTTTTCGAGTTATCGTGTTCACAGGCAGACACAATTCCAAAATTGTGTTTCTCGAACTCCGGGAGGTCTAAAAGTGGAGAGTCGTCAAAATCTCGAGTTCGAATTTTTTGACGATTACAATACTTTTTCTTTGAATACTTCGGATACGAGAAAGTAAAAAAACATTCAATAAAAGTATTTAGATTCATAATGCTGTACTTAATACTCAAAGTCAATCAGCAAACCACTCTATTTTTATTTTCTCGTATACGAAGTATACAAAGAGAAAGTATTGTAATCGTCAAAAAATTCGAACTCGAGATTTTGACGAATCTCCACGTTTTAGACCTCCCTGAGTCCGAAAAACACAATTTTGGAATTCTGTCTGCCTGTGAACACGATAACTCGAAAACTATTAGAGCTACGGGGATGAAATTTGGTATGTGGTCTTTAAACATAATTTGTAGGTTTCTAACAAATTTTGGACAAAATCCGCCAGCGGGAAGTCTGCCTGTCTGTATGTCCGCGATCATGCGAACGCTATAACTCAAAAACTTGAAAAGCTAGATGGATAAAATTTCATACACAGTTTTATCGTCATAAATGTAGGTCCTTATAAAATTTTGGGCCAAATCCGTCAAAAGGTTGACTGTCTGTCGGTGTGTATCATAGCATCTCCAACGGATCCGCCGTCTCCACGCGCATGCGTACTGGACGCAATCTTCTGTGCACGATATTTATTGACTCCTGCTTGGCGCTTTTTTTCATCCGATTCTCCATGCGCATGCATACGGGTAGCAATCTGTGCACGCGAAAGGATTATGTGGCTTGTCCTTGAGCCAGCAAGAGTAGAAATCGGTACGCATTTTATCGGAACGCATCTCTTTGAATCTGATTCTTTATCTAAATATTTTCTTATAGTCATCGGATTCTGGGTTACAATAGGTTCGAATTTTTTTATCCACGCGGGGGGAGAGGAAACAGCGCCTTTTTCGAGAAGTATACGAGAAAGTTTAGGGGAGACCACTCCCGCTGGTTATTTAACGCCTACTTGTACGCTCATAAAACGTACAAGATGTGCATAATTAGTACTCAAGTTATGTAATAAAGGCATGATTTTTCTCAATTGCATGATAAATGTTAAATTTTAAAATTTAATTATAGATTTCCATACGATGTAGTATTATACTAGTACTATCGTAGAAAACGTTCAAATTAATACTTTTGAATGAATTTGCTTTAATAGCATTAAATTTGTAATCATCAAAGTTATTTAGTAAACTTCCGATTTTACGTTTTCTCATTCACGCGTCAGTCCTTTGTCAGATGTATAAACTGCGCTTTACTGTATATGTGATCCTTTTCAATTGACCATGGAGTTACTTATTCACCTCCTCTCTGCTTAGAGAGAAATCAAGCTATCACACATGGAGGGATGCACTAAGAAAATGTAGAAAAGCATCGGTGGAGTGATAAGAGAACAAATAGATTAGTTACCTTGCAGAAGTGAAATCCTAACTGTCTCATTGTACAGCATCTGTACCGCCTGCAATGAAAATGTCAATGCAGCAAATCAAATCAATCACAGAAACTGATATAGAGGCTAAAAGAAATTTAAGGTACAAGCTTTTATTCAAAATGCACTTTAAATGAGAAAATATTTTTACACGTTATAATTTCGTAAAATGAACTCAAAAGTAAAAATTAATTTTTCTGATTGCAATAAAATGAATGGTTCGAATAAAAGCGTGGGCGCCTTATATAGCACCATATATTTTGTGTATATTTCCTTAAACAAATGGAATATTCCTAGAAGGTAAAGGCGCCCGCGCTTTTAGTCGAACCATGCATTTTATTGCAACCAAAAAAATTATTTTTTTACTTTTGAGTTCATTTTGACGAAATTATAATGCGTAAACGTATTTTCTCATTTAATGTGCATTTTGAATAAAAGCTTATACCTTAATTTTTTTTATTTATTTTATTTTCTACTTTTTAGTGACGGCTGACACGAATACACACGACATGTTAGGAATAGTAATCCAAATTCAATTATTGAATTCTCCAATATAAAACACATATTAAAATTATTATATATATATGTACAATTACATTTTTAAAATTTAATGACATTAACTTTCTGAAATATAAATTCGTAATATATTACGTGATAACTTACAATTATTATCAACAATGTAATTAAAAAAAGAGAATCTATTTACACAACTTTCTCTTTTTGCTTTGAGTGCGAAACGTTTGGCGCACACGAAGTAAAAGAAAATCTGGTTTTTAGTGAATTCTAATAGAAAGTAAACCCAAGACGCGTAGAAACACGAGCTATTACGTCATTCACCGGTGCAGCGCCGGAAGTATAGCATATTCTTTGTTAGCTTCGTGGTGTTGTTACAACCCTACGTAACGTGAGGTTACCACCTTCCAAACTTTATCGCCTAAATATAGGGCTAAAATTTTAATATCATTTTGATAGGTTTAAAATAGGTATAGATTGCAATTTTTTGTCACCGGAAATCCACCACTGTGCTAAATTTCGAAGCTGTAGCTCGATTGGAAGTGGGTAAGAAATCGATCTCAAGATTTGAGGACACGACAGTCAAGTTGAATAAAAGCTTATAACAATAAAAAAGGCGTTTATGCGAAATGGAGGGGAATTCTTTAAAAAATAAGCATGTTTTTTAGGGGAAAAAAGGGTAAGAAAAAATTTAATAAGATAGAAGCATTTTTTTTCGATCCAAGTGAAGTTATATGTTATCCCCTATTTCTTTCGAATATCTTTTGCATTTGTGCTGCATTAGCATTTAAATACTCTCATTGAATTGAGCTATTAGGGTGTCAAAAAATTGAGTAATTTCATAGTATTAGCGGTAAAATTCGATTTTTTTTTCTTTGCATGAACAGTTCGAGATGAATTTTTTAAAAATGTAGAATTTATTAAACATTTCGTTAATAAAAATAATATACTTAGATACATTGTATCTGAAAAACTATTATGCCTAATACTATATAATGAGTTCAATTAGCTTGATTTAATAAGTTGTCTAAAATTGTCTTCAAGAATGAATCACTTTTAAAGATGTAATGAAATTCCAGGCGTGTATAGATTAAGGCAAGTCAATTTATACTTAATGAAAAAGTTTTCGAAATTTCAAGTTTAAACTTCTTTCGCTTAAACCACCACCATATATTAGTCCTATACAAAAATGAGCTTCGTTCTTGTTAAATAGAAGTGTAGTTTCTTCTGTTTTGAAATAATTTCATTTATTGATGGATGTGTCGAACTGTAGGTGTTTATTGTTTATGCTAACCGTGAATGCGCATTTGCATGATAGTATTCATTGATAAGTCTTTGTTCTTCTTTTAAAACAGAGGTCATCGAAATGCGTCCAAGAACTGCCACAAACAACGATGATTTGTCATCGTTGGACAGCTGGACGCAGACCGTCATGACTTCGAGGTCATCATTGGCCAGTAGCATGATGTCCATAGATTCCTCAGGCACTGGAATTTCATCAGTCCTTACAACTCCCGGAGACTCTCCTCTTTCGACACCACAAGTAAAGAAGAAAAAGCTAAGCCTGAAACCAGCTTTAAAGTTGAATCTGGACAACATTACATGGACAACAACTAAACAAAAGAGACGGAGACACAAATACAAAAAGAATATACAAGCTTCGGTAGGTGCTTTTGTTCAAAATAGTTTTGAAGAATAAGTTAATCAATGGCATAATTTCCACTCCTCCTTCAGATTTCAATTTAAAAATCGAGGATGGAGTCACGCTGGCCTGGTGTTTAGGTCTCGGTTTACGAAACAGAGGTGGGTACCAGGCTCGAAATTTTATTCCACCAAAAATCAGCTGTGAATGTGAAACAATTCCACTTTAAATCTGACGTGGCTTAAATCCGACCACGCATGTGGCGTAAAAACTTGGGGAGGGAGGGTCAAGTGACGTTTACCA
>BGPR01004063.1:77041-120552 GCA_013235015.1 Araneus ventricosus
AAAAACTTGGGGAGGGAGGGTCAAGTGACGTTTACCATGTGAGCATAAAAATGATTCCTTTGAAGCAATTTTTTAAAGTGTCTATGATAGGGTTAATGTGGATAATCGGCTATTATGCATAATAACCGGCGATAATGCATATTAACCAAGTTAAGTCGGTTAAAGTGGATAATTTATGAGAATTTACCACATTAATGCATAATAATATTATTATGCATAATTACCAATGGAGTTTGATCAATGTGATTAATTACATTGACATGTGATCTCATTGACCAAACTTCATTGGTAAATGTGATTAATTCAGCAAAATTTATTGAAAAACCAATTCTAACGTAATTTTTATGTCATGTTTCAGGTCTCTAAGTACTTGTGCGTCCACATTTAACCGTGAAATGATTTTAAATGTTAATTGATCGATTTTTTTTGGTTTCTTTTCACTCAAATAATAAACGTTTTGGATAGAACAAATAACTTTGGTTATTTTCATATTTTGATTCCATTAATATTTGATGCCACGTTTTTTAAAAACTATTAAACATACCACAGTTATGGTTTGTCTTTGCACTATGTCGTGTTTTAAATGTAGCATTTTAACTGCCCTCGCTATGCATGCAGCATCTGAACTGGGCACCGGGCACATTTTTTTAGTTCAAAAAACATCCTACGCCTTCGCTAGCAGCAGGAGCCGGAACCTAGTAGCTTCGCTATTTCATTGAATGTAAGGAATCTGCATTTCATAATTACTCAAAGGAAGCAGTAGAAATTGTGCTCGCGATGCCTGGGGCATATGAAATAGACACCGGGCAAATTGTTGTTAACTTAAAAAAACATGTCATGGTTAGCAGGGCAGCCGGAACCTAGTGGCTTCTCTAGCTCATTGAATGTTAGAATATTGAAGAAATTAGAGGTTAATGCAAATATATCAGAGAATGTAAAAAAATATAAAGCATTTGCCCCTAGTAGCTTCGCCACTAGCGGCAAATATTTTTCAGAACAATGAATAGTAAATAATTAATAGATTTACTCAGTTTTAATATTTACAATTGGAAGGAAACACTCTAGATTTTTTTAAAAATAAAATATTGTGAAGAATCAAAGAAACCACCACGCAAATGAAGACAGAATTCCAAATGATGAATTCCAAAATATGAACAAGCGACTTCATAAAATTCCACTCAAACGATTTTTATTAAATTCAATAAAAATCGCTCAGTTACGTAATCGGGGAATATAATAAAATCGCTAAATAAATCAAAATTCTATTTAAAAACATCTAATTAAAATTAAACTTTTAAACTTTAAGACCAACTTTAGAGGTTGTTAGAGGAGCCAAAAGCTACTCCGTTGAAAATAATCACATTGACTGAACTTCAGTCGCAATTTGCATAATAACCTGTTAATGCGATAAATTCTCATAAATTATGCACTTGAACCGGCTTAAGTTGGTTATTATGCATAATAACTGGTAATTATGCATAATTACCGATTATCCACATTAACCGTAACATAAATACCCTTTAAGACCAAGTCCATACGATCGTTAGACGTTTAGCTTATGCGTATTTCAGCTTCCTGGTTAGTTGTATGAGGTAAATGCCGGAAGATTTTTTTTAAAAATCTTTACAGATCTATATTTCTCATTAGATGCCAGATACCGCACATTATTGAGTTGTAGTCAGTATTTAATCCAATGGTTACAAAAATACACCCGGCGTTAAAGGAATAGAAAGAGAATGTGCAAGAATAGATGAATATAAAGATTTTTCCTTTAAAAAAACATTTTATTTCTCATTCAGGATGGGAATATACATTAAATTAGAAAATCTAACAAAAAAGTTTTGGCAGTTTTAAATATTTCATATATTTTAAGCTCAAATAAACATTTTTAAAAATTACATGAGCTACTGTATTTTTTGAACTTTTTCTGCTATTCAAGGATAAAACTGTTGGTTTTTATTTCAGGAAAAGGTTTATTATTTTTGAAAAAAGAACTCTTAACAAGTTCCATGAAATGGCGTGATGCCGATGGCCTGCTTATTCTTGTTTGTTAAATCAAAAACATTAAAAGAAATGACTTGATAAAGGCAACTCGTTCATAAAAGACATATATACTAATTCCATTTTATCTGAAGGTAAAATAATTTGTGATTTAATGCATACTTATCTTAAGAGCATCAAAATAAAAGTTTCATATCCTTTTCTTTAAAACAGTGAAAATGTAGAATTAAACAATACTGCATCGTATCATTTGACAGCAGATGATAAGCATTTTATGTTTTAAGAATGTCTTATTACATTAAAACAACTATCCAAGAACCTTTGAGGCTTTTAATTTTAATTTTCTTTTTTTTTTAATCTTTTAGCGTTTTGTTTCAAAGTACGATTCTCATTTCATGAAGAATTATTTGCCATAAATCATTGTAAATTATGAGTCGTATTCATTTTACGTTGTTAATTAACGCGTAGTAAATAACTTGCAGTAAAGCGTTATTAACAGAAGAAGCAAATCAATTACCATTTCTTTAAAAAGGTTAGAACTACAAATGTCTCGACGGAGTAAATGTACTTCATTTTTCATGGTATGATCTCAAAATATTTTCGTTTCTATATTTTCTGCATTTTAATCACTCTATCAATATTAGCAATTACTGGCATGAAATGCTATACTTCACAGATATTCATAATTTTAATTAATTCGAAAAATGTATCAATAATAATAACAACTAATTAAATTCTTTTTTTCTTTTGCAGAGTGCTAAGGTGAGAGCCGTCATGAAACAAAGCAAAACCCCACAATTCCGGTTCAGGATGATTCTTCTAACTCTATTTGCACTAATTATAACCCTTTGTTCCTTCACCTGGCACATGTACCAACAACAGTTGCTGCAGATCGCAATTGGCGACAAGATACGTTTTCATGAAGGCAGAAGAGTCCTTCATTTGTTGAAGGAAGATGGCACTGAACTTGTTACTGCAATGTTGGGTGATGGAATTCCAAGTGATCTGAACCCCTACCAATGTGATATTCACAGTCCCCAGACACCTGCAAAGATTTGTGAAGAATGGAAATACAGAGCCAAGCTACACATAAATTTCTCTCACAGCTCAAATCTAAGTTGTTATAATGTTCACTGGACGAGTCAAGCAATGGAAACTATTCTTCGAGACTGCATTGCCTTGAAAAATGCCCATTGGTATGGCATGGGTTTGCAAAGAGGGCTTCAGTGGCCCCTAAGAAGCACACCAGGAGATCAATCTCATCCATTAGTCACAGGTGACGGCGTAGAAGAAATGTTCGGCGGCATAATTGATCGGTATTGGTTGTCTTCAGATGGAGTGGCAGTTCACGTGGATTCCGATGTTCCTTTATATGTTTCAATCAAGAAAGATTACCTCTGCTTAGAATCGAGAAGAGACAAAGACTTTCCTTACCAAACGACACATCCTATTGTTTTAAAATACACTATTTGTACAGGAAGAAACATGCGCACCCTTCATAAAGACATGATGCTAAACTACAGATCACTGGTAACAGATATTAGCGGAAAAGTGTTTCTAATGTCTCCAATTTGGGTGGCATCTCCTAGAGAGATTTTAAGCCAAGAATCAATACAAGCATTTGCAAATCGTATAATGGAGCATACCTCAAAGTTACCGGGATTTTTGCTTCTAGATAGTAGATGGCAGAAACAAGAAGGGAATTTAGATTTCAACGAAACAAATTTTCCAAATCCTAAAGAGATTTTGAAAATTCTACATAACAAAGGATTTCGAGTGCTTTTAACTATACACCCATTTGTGTGTTTACCTACACGGAGTTTCGAACAAGCCAGCTCAGAGAGATTGTTCGTTTCGGATAAGTGGAAGAAAGTACCGCTTCTAACAAAATGGCATAGTAAATTATGCGGTCTTCTAGATTTTACCAATAATATGACTTCCAGCTGGTTTTTAGAAAGACTGTTAAAACTAAAGCAAAAGTACGACATTGACGGATTTGTGTTTACTGGTGGACAAACTACATATTTGCCTAGATATTACTCTTTTCATACAACTTCAATCAATCCAGATTTATTCCTCATTCATTATTTATCCTTTTCAGGAAAATTGAATTCCATTCTTGGTTCAGAGGTAGGTTTTCTTTCGCAAAACTTTCCTGGATTCGTTAGACTCACACCCAGAACTGTGTCCTGGGATAGTTTGAGTGGTCTTGGATCTGTCATACCAGAAGTGTTAACACTTGGCATTCTTGGCTATCCTTTAGTAAACCCAGGATCTGTTGGAGGCGATGGAAGTGGTGAAATTCCTTCGAAAGAACTTTATTTACGCTGGATGGAATTGGTTGTTTTCTTACCTACTGTGCAATTCACTATAGCACCTGGAGATTATGATCAAGAAGTTGTGGACGCCGTCAACAAATTATTTATTATCAGGGAAGAGCATGTTTTACCTATATACCGAGAAGCTCTAGAACAATTCTCCACTACAGCTGCTCCACTTGTCAGATCTCTGTGGTGGATTGCACCCGATGATGTCAATGCTCAGATGTGTGGCTCTCAGTTCCTTGTTGGAGAAGAAATAATGGTGGCTCCGATTTTGGAGGAAGGTAGAAGAATAAGAGATATCTATTTACCAGCAGGATGGTGGAAAGATCATCTTTTAGGTGAGGTCAGGAGAGGTGGTAAATGGCTGCATAACTATCCTGTGCCATTGACTAAAGTTGCCTATTTCAGTGTAACGACAGAACCCTTGTGAGGAAATAACTTTATTGCTCTGAAAGAATTCAATTCATTAAAAGCTGACTTTCAAAATACACGCTTTTTTCTCTATCAAATCATAGCCAATCACTGTTACTTATGATCAGCAACTGATCCCAATACTATTCATAACACTATTAGTGCATTAACATTTCTTTAAAACAGATGTCAGTCATGCTTTAAGAATCATTTTTTGGTGATATGGTCATCAAAGTATTATGTTTACTTATGTGATGTTTTTATTTTTAAATGCCTACAGTAATCGTCTGTTATGTAAAAAGAAAACCTTTCAACATCCATCTGTCATTAATGCAGTAATAAAACTTCCATAAAAATATATCAAAGATTCTTTCCAACGATTGCTGTTAGACACATCATGATGGAAGTCCCTTGAATTAGAAAGTAAATATTGTAACAAAATAATCAACATAAAACGTTCTAAATATTTTTAGGATCTGTTTCCGCCATTAGTTTTACTTTCTTTGCAATTTCATCAATAAATAAATAAATGAAAATAAATAAAAAAATTTAAAAATGAAAAAAAATTTAAAATCTTGTGAATTTATCTTGTGAACCTTGATAACAATATTGTATTTTCTATCTTGCATATTCTTTTTATTAGATAACTCAGTTAATACATTCAGTATAACATAAAAAGTGACTAGAAGTTTATCAACTTTAGTGTAAACAATAGACTTCGTTAGCATCGTTAAAAAAATATCGTTATATTCTTTGATATTTCTCAGTAACCTACAGTCTAGGAAATAAATGATTTATTTAAAAAAAATTCAAATAGGCTAGCTAAATGCTTTTTAAATGCAATAAAAACTGTCATACGATATTGTAAAAAATTCATTATGCACAAATTGTCGCAAAACAAGATAGCGTAGATATCCATTTCCTCCCAATAATTGTTTTCCTTCTTAAATATGAGTTATTGACAACGTCTTTAATGTAAGGTCAGAAAGTAATGTCTGTTTGTGAACTCTCTTTTTTATTAAAATGGCATGGCACACTGAGGATTTCTATTTAAACAAAAATTAATAAATACTCGTTGCTGGCTTTTTTAAAAAGTGTGTATATTGCCTTGAAAATATAAAAACGAAACTAAAACCCGATTGTAATGGATATGTGTCATTACATTGCTTGTCGATAAAAACTGTTACGTAAACTGAATTATCATTCTTTTCGTTTTTTCCTTCGTAAAAGCAGATTCTTGTAATTGAAGTCAGTAGCGTTGACCACAGACATTTTAATAAATGTCTGAAAAAGTTGAAAATATTAACTGAATTTAATTAAACGATATTACGCATAATCTGCATTTCAACAAAATAAAAAAAAATATTTGTACAAAATTCTAAGACAGTGTGTTGAGCGACTATGCTCTTTAGTAATCAAAACTTGTGTGCATAAACAATTGGAAAGTATATTTCTCATTAAATTCCTATGGACGAATATACTAACACATAAAGTGTGCCTTCATAGAATCAATACTAAATAAATACTGAAATAAATAAAAAAAAAATTTGCACAGTAGATATTAAACTGGTTTCTTGTCAAAAATCTTTCGGCTGAGGTTCAGAAAAAACTTATTTCCGGTATTTCCAGTTGGAAAGGGAAACAGAGAAAATGCACCCTTTTCCCTCTTCGACAAGAACATGAGCAAAAATGTTGCCTGACCGTTGCCCTCGGTATCCTGACACACAACACATATCAGTAGAGCGGGGTTGTGACTCGAAACGGAAGTAATTTGACAATTAAGAAGTCTGTCTTTGGTTTTTGCGAGTATCAAATTAAGAACACAATTCCTACTTAATAGTTACGGAAGCTAACAGTTTGAAAGTAAGTGAATTTAGGCAGTTGAGTTTTATATATCGTATATCATTTTCTGACACAGATAAAAATATTTCTTTAAGCGAATCAATAGATGAAAGCTGCTTAAAGAATTTTGAGTATTTAGTAAGAAATTTTTAATTTTATAGGATAAATAAGGAATGTATTATATTTGAACTTTCGACCTAGATCTTACATCTTTAACATGTCTTATTCAAGTTAAAGTTCAGGATTCCTTATTTTAAATAGTTCCTTATTTAAAATTGTATTATTAACCCTTCACTGCATACTGTATCAAATTTGATACATAATTTATTTTTCGTGTCAATAATGAATACATTTTTTTGTCTACTCGTGCACGCTATATTAGATTAGAAACATCAAAAGAAACTGGATAATAATTATTCGTTCCATTTTCCGTGGATAGCGCAGGTCCTGTTGATAAGTCTGTAGTAGTTAGTTATTCAATTTCTGATACACCTATTGGCATATTTACGCAGTTTTTAGAATTTAAAAGAAATCTTGCATGTTTGATGATTTCATCAATTGTTTCCACAGGTATTTACCATCTCATATTACTTTTAAAATACTTTTGTTTTATAAAAAAGAAATAGTGATTTGACACGTTCATTAAATTCAGTTTAATAATATCATAATTCTATTTTGATTTTTTTGTGTATTTTTCTGTTGTTATATGTGAACTTCCCATGCCCAAAACATTTTTTTTTATTTTGAAGTTTAAGAATTCGTGCATTGAAAGATTAAAATAATAAAAGTTTTTTAATTAGGCATATTTTAGCATTTGCCATAATTTTCATTTAAAATTAATTTTACTACGGATTGTATAGTTTACCTTTCATCCTTCATCTTGCATACCTAACAATCTAACGTTCCTATTCATGTTTAAAGAGATGTGTGTCCCTTATTTCTAATATTAGTTTCTTTTATTGTCTTTTATTAAAACTATCCAGCAGAAGCAATTAATTATTTTTATTTAATATTTATGATAATATTTACAAAAATAGGGAAAATATAAAAAAATGAAAATAAGGTATTGTTTCTTTTCAAGCATCGACCATTTTTTATCCTCTTTTTCATAATATAAAAGAAAATATTCTATGGAAAGAAAAATTGGCGTAAAATTGCAACTTATTACTTCAATTCATTTTCCTTTGATGCTCTTTTAAACGCCCAAGAATTACTTATTTTTTTAATCTTAGAGAAGAGTAAATACTTGTTTTACGCAGTATAACCTACATGCTGATTTTTCTACCACAAGACTCCAAACTAAATCAAAACCCACAAAACTGGCAGAAGCATAATCTATTGTGACAGAATTTCCAAGCCACCAACATTCTAATGAACAATCAAATTTGGAGCCTGGGTCCCTAGCTCAAAAAGCTCTTACTCTGAAAATAAACAACTTGGAAATTCGGATTGGTGTATATACGTAAAAATTATTATGTACAAAACAGTAATGAGTTGATTACGCTTTTTATTCACCAAAAGAAGGAAGATCTCTGGTTTAATTCGACTGTTTGTAAATTTGTTTGTTACGCAATTATGAACAAATGCGCTTCTCGATTTTCTTCGAATTTGGTATAAATGTTCCTTGAAGCCATAAAAAATGACATACGTGTAAGAATTTTAATTTGTTTTTATTCCGTTTCAAGATGGTGGCCGTTTTAATGGTTTCTATGTGTTGGCGAGCCACTGGCGAGTTGTGTACCGTTAAATTTGGTACCATTACATTTTGGTAACGGCGAGACATTTAATTGTAAATTTGTTTATACTCGTAAAAGCAGACATTTAATTGTAATTTTGTTAATACTGATAAAAGCAGATATTAATTGCAATTTTGTTAATACTGATAGAAGCAAAGATTTGTAAAAATATTTTTCATTGAAAAAAAGAGGTAAGATAATAGTTTCATGTTGAGAGTTTCTTTTTTTCCGTTTAGTTGCATCTAAACCTGTTTTTCTCTTTTCTGGAAAAATATGTGTTTTAAACGATTCTATCCAAACGGTTCGTGTTAAAAAATGTGAAGACTATCTCCACTCTCGAGTGTAAATTTTACTACAACTTTGCTCCAGTACATTTTTGATGTAACTTTATTAATAATTAACAGTATTTGTTTTGTAGACTTAGGGAGTAAAATTTGTGCATAATATAGTTGTGCCATAATGTACATTGATTGTTTTAAGAGCTATATATACCTTTGAAGGATAGTGTATATATATGGGAGCAAAGATGGCACCTGCACCAGAGACAAATTATGATGCCTGGTGTCTCTGGAAAGAATTGTCTTCAAAATGAATGACAAGATTGGATAAACCTGTAAAGATTGCGATCAAGAAGAAAGCTTACATTTTTTTGTTTTTGTTTCTGGAAAAAATATTGTCCTCAAAATGAATGGCAGCATTGGATAAACATGTAATGATTGCGATTAAGAAGAGAGCTTAGATTTTTTTTGTTTCTGGAAACAGTATTGTCTTCAAAATGAATGGCACCATTGGATAAACCTGTAAAGATTGCGATTAAGAAGAGAGCTTAGATTTTTTTTTGTTTTTATTTCTGGAAACAATATTGTCTTCAAAATGAATGCACCATTGGATAAGCTTTTAAAAGATTGCGATGAAGAAGAGATCTTAGACTTTGTTTGGGGAGGAGGGAGGTCTACTGTTCACAGATATACTAGTTACAAAAATAATCCAGAAAGCAAAAACGTTTGAAACTTTATAGCAGTCTTGAGACTTACCAAAACGCAAAGGAACAAAGGATGCCTTTGAACTTACTGACAAGCTTCTGAAAAAAAAAAGAAAATGCTTCTTAATATTTAATTGCCATCAGTCATCTTTAATTGCTTATCAGATATATTAAATAAACCGAATGTCGGCGAATAAATAAGCATTTTACTTTAAGGGTGGGGGAAGGATAATCTTTACACAGCCCGTTAGTTATCAAATGACGATAAAATGAGAAATAGAAAACTCAAACGAAATTGGAAATCGTAATTCGGCATGACAAGGCACCCTTATCAGAGGGAAAAGTGACGTCACACGTATCACATCGATCGGATCGCTGTGAACCTTGAAGTTGAGAGATAGCATGTCTCTCTTATAAGCGTTGGCTTCCAGTTTCAGCAAGTTTTCTACAACTGAAATTTCTTCAGATGCGCCTCATTTTGGTATGTATTTTTAGACACTTTTAAGTATTAAAATTTATGTCCCAAAATTTCAAAGGAGAAAATGACACGAAAGCGGTTTTGTCTCGTTTGCTGTGAAGGTTTCTTCACCTTTTTATACGATGTTTCTAGCTACTGAAAATCAATTTTTCGTTCATTCTTAAAAGAATATTATCTTTTAACGCGTTTCCCGGGAACATGAATTCGTACAGCGATTTTCAGCTTTTTAAAGTACAGTCGTACCTGTATCTATCGAACTTGAAGATCCCAGGAAAAATATCGAAATTTCAATATACAGAAATACATTCTGCAAATGTTTTATCATTTTCTAATTAAAAACAACCATGTATAGTTAATTTTATTAAGGTTAAAGAGAACTTAAAAGAGTTAAACTATCAAAGAAATTTATTTTTAAAAGTGTACAAATAGCGATTTTTTCAAACTTGCCAAAATTTTATACTTTTTGCAGCGTCGTTATTTTTCATTTCACTTTCTAAGTTTTTTTTTTATCAAGCTGAACTTCTATTTCACGCTTAAAGATCTTCGTTTAGGGACGGCACGCAGTATGAGAAATCTAAAGCTAAACTGAATTTAAAGTAAAATTCTCTTCCAAATTTGGAAAGAGATTCGTAGAATAGAGGCTAAGAATAATGTATGCCTCACCAGCGAGTGGTTTATGCTTCTTCCGCAAGTGACTTCCGGTCTTCCGGAAATTTTTATTGCGGTAAGAATCGGTGAAACGGTTTTTATTTTCTCGTATACGAGGTATACAGAGAGAAAGGATTGAAACCGTCAAAAAATTCGAAATCGAGATTTTGACGAATCTTCACGTTTTAGATCTCACTGAGTCCGAAAAATACGATTTTGGAATTATGTCTGTCTGTGAACACGATAACTCAAAAACTATTAGAGATGGAACATGAAATTTGGTATGCGGTCTTTACACATAATTTGTAGGTTTCTGACGAATTTTGGGCAAAATCCGTTCAAGGGGAAGTTTGTCTGTCTGTCCATGTTCATGTAAACACGACAACACAATAACTTAAATAGCTAGATAGATAAAATTTGGTACACAGTTTTATCGTCAATAATGTAGGATCGTTTCAATTGGACTAAATCCGTCGAAGGGTTGACTGTCTTCCGGTGTATAATCGTCTTCTTGTTAACACGATAACTTCTTAACCTTATCGCTCAGATAAATAAAAATTGGTATGAGGTCTGCTGACATTAATTGCAGATACGTACACAATTTTCGTTTAAATCGGTTGGAAAAAATTTATTCAAATTGCATATTCGATTTCTTCGCCATTGTGCAAAACAAATTGTAGGCTCATTTTCCCCTTCTGTGTTAGGGAATTGTCCATGTTACTGCCGCTCTGTGAATTTTTTTCCCACCCGCGTTAGGGCGGATAATGGAATAATGGGTGCTTTTTGACTGCAATTGGTATAACATTATATTTTAAACGAAAGTCTTTATTCGATATATAGAAATTTTATTCGATATACAGTAACTTTCCCTTGGCGATTCTATCCAAAATTTGATGCATATATACAATTTGGTTGTGACGCACAATTGTTTTATAGTTTGTTTGATTAGCAATTTGGTTGATAGTAAATTTGATTTATTTAGATCGTTACGTTTTTGAGTTATCGTGTTCCAAATAGACACATATAATTCCAAAAATATTATTTTTCGGAGTCGGGGGAGGTCTAAAACCAGAATATTCATCAAAATCTTGAGCTCGAAATTTTGACGATTACATTATTTTCTCTGTGTACTTCATATGTGAGAAAACTAAAACAAGAAGCAGCTTGTTAAACATGACAATCTTTTTCCACTTTAGACGTCCAGCAACTATTCGCTATCTTTCAGCCAGCACTTATGCAATCGGAACGAGAGATAACTTTTATTATAAACTTCCACCAGAGTATTCAAATTTACGCATCAAACCTCTTATCAGTACTGTGAATTAAGATTATCAGAAGTTACTCAACTGAACTGATTAGGCTGGAATCGGACGCTTATGACTGGTGAGTATTTCAAGTTATTTCACAATTCCATGCACTTAACCTGTTGATTCGTTCTACTCTTTTTACTTTCTCGTATACGAAGTATACAAAGAGAAAGTATTGTAATCGTCAAAAAATTCGAACTCGAGATTTTGGTGAATCTCCACGTTTTAGACCTCCCTGAGTCCGAAAAACACAATTTTGGAATTATGTCTGTCTGTCTGTCCGTGAACACGATAACTCGAAAACTATTAGAGCTACGGGGATGAAATTTGGTATGTGGTCTTTAAACATAATTTGTAGGTTTCTGTCAACGTTTGGACAAAATCCGTCAACGGGAAGTCTGTCCGTCTGTATGTTCGAGGTCATGCGAACGCTATAACTCAAAAACTTGAAAAGCCAGATGGATAAAATTTGGTACACAGTTTTATCGTCATGAATGTAGGTCCGTATAAAATTTTGGGCCAAATCCGTCAACGGGCTGACTGTCGGTCTGTATAATAGCATACTTGTTCAACTCCATGCGCATGCGTAAATGCCTGTGCAAAGAAGGGATACTCCGAAAACATGGCAGTTTGCCAAAAACCAATTCTGGCGGCGAGATTTTGTAAGGAAGCGAACATTTAGGGCCTCTCGTTTTACTTGCGTATTGGAAGCAATCTCTGCGCATGCTCAAGCTATTCAGAGAGCAAACTATTCTCCTGTTTTCTTCTCCGCACGCGGAACTCGCATTGCTAGAGTTTGATAAAAAAATAAATATTGCGAAGTTTTAATACATACGTATCTTTTTGAATATGATTCTTCACCTCAATATTTTACTATCACTATAATCAACAATGAAAAACCTTCTGATAGCCATTGCATTCTGGGTTACAGTTAATTCGAACTTTTTATCAACGCAGGGGGAAGGGAAATGACAAATGTTTGAAAAGTATACGAGAAAGTTTAGGGGAGGCCACTCCCGCTGGTTGTAATTAATTACTCTTTGCAACGTGATCAAGTTTACTTACGTTTATTATGCAAAATTCTTCGCAAAATTGTGCCACAAATTTCAATTACATAGCGGAAAGTCGTCACAATACTGTGTAATGTCCAGTATTATGGATATTTGTTCTCTTATTATCTATTGCGGTCAACACTGTATTATAAATAATAATGTAAAGGTAAAAATGAAGTGTCCAGATTTCATTAACTTCAATATGAGACATTAGTTATTTGGGAGGGGGGAAAGAAGGGGTTACGGTATGCACGTTACGGAATTAAAGAAAATTATATTTTTTCCAAAACGGTGTGAAAATAAACTTATTAAAAATTGTAAAAAGAAAGCAGGAAGAAATGAAGAAACATTGGCACTATGTTTTACCGTTACTTTTATTACTTTTTCTACAGATTGATTCATCCATATAGGTTATAATAGGTTGACCATATTTTATGTATGGTACAAGTTGGAAAGAGTTCTACTAAAAAAGCCATATTTTTAAAATTAAATCTCGCCATTTTTTTATTTTTTACTACTTCATTCTTCCAACTTTAGTCGTCCGATTTGCTATTTTTTGTCCAAAATTAGAGGTCCGATTTTCAAAAATTTGCAGGATCCACTATTTATTAGAAACTAGCCGTCTTCGGCGATCAGCTGGTTCGCCAATATTAGAGCTTATAACTTAAAATGATTCAGTTATATAAAAAAATGCAACATATGTATGATATTTGAAATAGTTGTTATTGTTTATTTATTGTTAATAATTTGTACATAAATCTATTTATCCGACGAAGTTATTTTCGCTTTGAATTTTTTTAACGCAATAAACTGTCATTTAAAAAAAATCTGAAAACTCAAACAAATGACTATTATGAATTAAGTAAAATGCCATGAAAAAATGAATTTTTCGTTTCTTTTTTTAGAGAAAGCAATCAGTTCCAAAATAAAAAATGAAATAGAGATGCATCCAATATGAAATAGTAAAAAAAGGTCATCTTTAGATGCATAAATTCAAAGTTTTAAGTTTCGAGTTCGTAAATGAAATTTTAAGTTTAGAGAAAAGAAAATGAATGCAGTTTTTAGCTGCTTATGCTCAAATATTAATTTGAAATTCTTGTTACAATTTGAAATGCCCTTTAATTTTAATAAAATGGTATAAGAATAAAAAAAAGGAATTTTTGAAATAAAAACGTAAGAAACGCCAACAAAAAATATAGGTACAGAATTTGCCATTTTCTAATTAGAAACGTGGCAGTTAAGCATACATAAATTGAAAAAAATGTACGATAAACTGTATTTTTCCGAATTTGATTTTGTGCTTTTCTTGATTTGGAAGAAAATGGCCAATCAGACAACTGAAGTTAGACAAAAGGAGTATTAGGTATTAAATTATAAGCAAAAAGCGGGACATCATGGGACACTTTATTCAAAATCGGAACGAATCTGGAACATGATTGATTAATGATTAAAAGAAACGGACAGTCCCGACTGATTCGGGACTCTTTAGAAAAGAAATGGAATAGAATAAGTTCTTATCGAAACAGTTAAAAGAAATCGGTAATGACTGTCTGGGACAAGACGTAAAACGCAAGGGGAATGTAAAAGCTCTTTGGACAAAATGAAGAAATATCTGTTCTTTTCATTTTTATTCTGAACTAGTACATCCTCGGAAATTTATCGCTCCGAATGAAAATGCTGGAGATCGATCTCATCTTCAGACATACTTTCTTCTTTTTCTTTCTGATAAAGGAGAAACTTTCGGTCGTAAAAGAAAAAATAACACCTTTAGAGACCCTATAAAACATTTTTGAGTCTCGCTGTTTTTAGTTTTGCGAATTGGAGAAGAAAAATGTAAGCAATTTATCATCTTACCTGTACTTGTTTTGGTAGACAATCGATTTCTGATCCTACCGTTCAGGATTAACTTCTTTATTGTGATGCGAAGTGCATCACTCATCAGTAGAACCTCGATTATTTGAGTTTATATCAACCGAGGCCTCTGTCAACCGAGCCTGTACCAGAAAATCGCACTGTAGTTTTCAATAAAGTCAACGAATAATAAAGTCAAATAATTAATTTTTAATAAAGTCAACGAATTTTTTGAAAAGTTTGAAATTTTGCATTGTAGCCTATTTTCGCGAAATCTCACGATGGGAAGACTTGTAAAGGGCCGTTTTTGGAAGGTGATTTTTTATAACTCAAGAAGTTATTTAGTGGGGAAAAATATAAACAGTTCCTTCAACAGTTACGCATTTCAATAGTGATGTCAGGAAATTCTATTAATTTTCATGAGAAAAATGGCATTATAAAATGTGCCAGAAAGTTTCTCTCTGTTAAGAGAGGGACAATATTCTTTTGAGAACACTCGTAAAGAATCATTGGGAAAATGCAAAGGAGGCGCGAAGATCAGTTATGTTCACAAATCCTCTTATATCTTTTAGTGGATCTTCGTATAAACTCAAAATTTTTTAAAAAGATTTTGGAATCATTTTACGCAAGCATATATGCTACTGGCAAAGTATAAAGTATAAAACCAATTATTTCATAAAATATACTGTTATTTCGTGGAATAACTGTTAAAATACCCGTAATACACGCACATTCTATGGTTTAACTAGTTTTTTCGTAGAATAATGACATACACCAAACTGAAGCTTAAAATAACAAGCATAAAGTAAATTAACAAGTCGGTTTTATACGTTCAGTTAATTAAGTTTCATAATTTCGTTAATGTAACTAATTTAAATTAAGTTTCTTACATTAAAGTTCATCTGAAATTATAAATTGAACAATGATTTCTTCAAATGATATGCAAGTAAAGACGCATAAAAACAAAGGATTTAATCCTTGCTGCTTATACGTAATTTGAAAATTCATGGATCTTTTCTTACCTTTGAAATATAAGAATTGAGTTTGTATTTTACTGTTTAACTGTCTATTATTGGTTAGTTTTTAAAATAATCATACTATTTTAACTAAGTTATTCTATGAAGAAACTAGTTAATGTGCGGAATTATTAATTTACTACACACTTTAATTGGCTTAATTCGTTATTTCATGAATTGACTATGAAATAACATTGGCCTCGTGGTAAGGTTCACGCTTCGTGGTCTGAGATTTGCAGGTTAGAAACTCAATTCCACCAAAGTTCCACCCTGAATATGGCCTTGAAGCACTTTAAATCTGACGTCGAGTGTTAAACGTCCTCCCGCTGGTGTGGCGTGGAAATTTTGAATATGGATGCCGGCCTATGTGTTGTCCTCGCCATCGGACCACGGTTCAGAACTAAGCGTTCAGTCTCAAAATTATCACCGTATTGCTTATAAACGGTACGTAAATATAATTAAACTAAAATAAACATGAAACAGCTATGTACTTTGTGAATTAACTAAATTTCGTACTTAACGATAACGCATGCACAAATTGCTTTTCTTACATTACTCAAAAATTACTTTAGTGCATGGAAAAACGCCTGGATGTTTTATAATGGAGCTTCAACGCTTACTTATGATGAGAAGGAGGAGTAGTTTCTGTTGGTACTTAGCAAACCATGAAATTTATGACCTTCTCCATTTGCATAGTTTAAAGGACCAGACTAGGTGCAGACCAGAAGCGGCGAAAAATCAATGACATTTGCTATTTTTGCATCACCTATCCAATTTTAGTACGAAAAAGCTATTTGTTTCCGTATTACTATTAAGGGATACTTTATTACCTAGTTTATTGTTAGTACAAAGGTAAAGGTATGTTTCCTGATGAGTGAAAGTATTTCCCATTTTTGATGCTCTTTTGCCTTGGAAATAAGTGGCGTGTTTTTATGATCAACTCCATGAGAATCAGTATGATTCTCATGGAAATAACAATTCAGAAAGATATCACGCGTCTTAAAAATTATAAATTTTCCTACAGCTACTAAATCCTTATATACATTTTTGCATGCGACTGAGTTTAAATAGACAGAACCTAAAAATATCTACTATACTTTAGTTATGCTGATATTTTTTATTGTAAACTTGCAGAATAGCCGACTTTTCTTAGTCTTTTTAGTACAGAAAAAACATTGTAGGAGACAAGAGCTATGAGCGCAATGATCTATGTTCCCTCTTGGAAAAGTAAAAATAATTCAAAATAATTATTCCCCTCTAAAATGGAATAATTGAACCACAAAGAAAAAGAATTTCTCAATATTTATTCCTGATATAAAATGTTATTTGTCAGTTTTTAAGCTTTTTTAGCGTTCTTACAGAATTCTTTTACCGTGTTCTGTCAACAGATCTTTGACTGCATTCTTGTTCGTCATATATTTGTATATAGAATCAATTAAAAAAATTACTAAAATTACAAAAAAAATTGCGGATATGAAAGTGGTGTCACTGAATCTAATTTTTTAAACTTTAAAATGGTGTAAAAATAGTTTTTGTAAGATAATATTTTTGGAAGGTATCTCAGGAAAATGCCAAAATCTTGCTTAATTTTTAATTAACTAAAATTCTAATTAATTTTCGTCTTTTAAAACTTGACAGCGATCTTTTTCTTGTTTTGAAGAGCACATGTGCCAGATTTCATCAATATTGGACAAAAATTGTCGATTTGCATAAGAAACACACACAGACAGACACATACACACGCTCTGCTTCATATATAAATAGATATTGATATGTTTTCTTATTAAGATTTGGAGGACTGGATTGTAATACCTACTACGCAAAGCAGCATCTTTGCTTGTGGTCTTATTTACACATTTCACAATATATTAAAATAAATGTTACGGCATTAAATATCTAGAACAACATAAAAGACACAAGACATTATAAGATAATTATAAATCACTAGCTGCAAAAACATTTGAAATAAATGCGGCAAAGCCTTCTTTACAAATAAAGTTATCGGCAATTACGAGGTAACTTAAGTGCTATTGAAGCACCCATCTAGGTTTCCACTAAAAAAGAAAACTAAAAAAAATAGATAAATATCTGAGCTAATTAACTGGTTTGCACCAGATATTGAAAGAGGTGCACTTTTGGCACTAAGAGTTTCTCACTCATTAATTCCGCAGCGGAGATGAAATCTTGAATAATTAACTGGCACGATAGTTATATATCAAACTATCTATCAAACTGTACTGTATCTGTAAACTAGTATATCAAACTGTACTGTATCTGTATCACCCGCAAGGAAAATATTAAAGTTTTACAGAGCTGTCAAAACTCATTTAGCAATAGTCTACTGCGAATGATACAGAGCGATTTTCGTTAATATTCATTCCATTTTTTTCTATCGGTAACAGACAAGACATAAATATAATAACCCATTTCTCTGTTTCTTTTTTTTTTCCAAGATAAACTCCAGTTTTCTCTGTGAACTATTTTTAAATATTTTAAAATAATTCATTTCGCTTTTGCTTACAGCACTTATCTAGTCTGAATTCCTCAGAAAAATGGACCAAGGCAAACTTCTCAAACCGAACGTTTCTGAGCAGTTGGCTGTCGACATAGTTCTTCGTTTATACGGATTGAAAGTTACAGAAATCAAAAGAATGGTCAGCTTCGATGATCAAAATTTTCACATAAAGGTGAGTTACGATTATAACTTACTGAAAGGTAGTAACATTTAAAGTGATGATAGCTTAGTTGAAGTCTTTATAACTGACTCAAAGGAAGTGAAATTAACCGCTCATAAAGAAATTAAGAAATACGATTTGATAACAACAGTACATAGGTAGATACTTTAATTTGTTTTCATGTATTTTTATTCATTTTAGCAGTATGCGCACATCGTCGATAAATACTGAGTGTTCATAATTTAAGTTTCATTTTAAAACCTTTCTACCCTATCCCTGGACCAAAAATTGCCAAACTTGTAAGTATAGAGAATGTCCCATCCTTCTTCCCGATTTTAGATGTAGGGGCATGTAGTGTTTTTAAAGTTGGATCTGATAAACACTGTCAGGAATTTCTTGGGCCCAAAATTATGTGGTCATGTGTGTTGATGTCCCCAGATGAAAATGAACCTCATCTGCTAACAAGTTTTGCCAGGGGCATTCAACCAAAACCGTTGTCTAGTTTGGTTTTACTGCTAGAGTAAATGGAGACTTCTTCCTTCAGAACCAATCTATGGCAGTACCTATACCATTCACCATAATTGAAGTCCTTTATGAATATTCAACGAAACTGCATCATAGGCAGCACTTTCTTTTTTCTACACGACAGATATGCACCATAAACTGGTACAGGTGTTAAACAGTTGCTTTAGGCAATATTTTACAAGCGACAGGGTTATTGGGTGACACTTCCACGTTTCATGGTCGCCTCGGTCACCAAATCTTAATCCTTGTGACTTTTGATTTGGGTTTATTTCAAGGGCATAGTTCATCATGACAGCATTAAAACTTTGTCAGAGTAGAAAGATGACATTCACTAACATATTCGTAACATTCCAGCTGATATGCTTCGAGCTACTATAGAATATACGATTTTACACTTTCAGCCAGTTGTAGAAATGGCCGACAGCACTCTAAACATTTACTGCCATGATTGTTATTTTAAAATCTACTATGATGTCAGTGACATTAGTAACATGTTTTTCCTTTGATGGTGGGTTTTAGAATAAATTATTATTATTATTTTGCCGGATATAAATCCCATAACCTTCTATATAATATTTACAACTTTGGTAATTTTGGGTCCAGTAGTTTTTGTGATACAGGGTATAGATAAAAGTTTAATCATGGATAGCCTGTAGACTTAGAACGCTGAAGTTAATATTAGACGTGATTATCTCGTTTGATTTGCAAATTGTCTAGAAAAGTATTTAAAGTACGAGCACATATGTATTGAGATAAGAATTCTATCAATAAACTGCAATTGGTTTATTTTTATAACTGAAATTTTATATCATGTATAAAAACAAAAGTGAACTTCGCCGTATGAAATCTTCCCTTATAGGTAGCAAAGGAATATCAGAATCCTCACATATCACAACTTCATGAAGATGGATACACTCTTAAGATTACTAATACAATGAAAAGTTCTTCTCACGATCATTTTGGTAAGACATTTCGTAAGAATTCAAAAACATTAGATGATTTTCTTCTAAACCAGGGGTTCCCAAGCTTTTTTCCTTCGAGTACCCCTTGAATAGTCTTTTTATTTTCGTATAGCCCCTACTGTCACATTCCTACCTCCGATCATCCCTCTATACAAAGAAGTTTTTGTCAATAATGTTACGGGCCTAGGTAAGCTTAAGAGTCAAATGTCTGGAATTTATAACACTTGCAGGACTTATTTTTGATTTTACATTTTATTCCATTTTTACAATAGCATTAGTTCAATGTCAAAACAGATGAAATCAGTATTGAAATAATTTCGCATTAACTTATAAGGATAGTGTGAGATCTCCCCTTTCTCTGTTTCCCACAAGACGGACCACCTAAGAAATCCCTAAGGCATCTGAAGAGGAAAGTTGTAAAAGAGGTCGAAAAACGGCCCCGTATTACGCAAAACCCGGAGGGGTTCGGAAGGATGGTGCCGGTATCGTTTGTAGACCGCACAAGTTGAAGCCGACAAAAAGAAACAATTATGTTTTGACCTCTTCCAATGATTAGCCTGGAAGGGAAGCGCATGTTTGTGGTTGGATGATTTGTTCGGCACCCGGACAAATCATTGAGATTTAACTGTTCGGCCAGTCCTCTGAGGGCTGGAAGGTAGGGTTTAAGAAGGGAAGACGGAGATAATCTGGGAAGGAGAGAGAGGATCAAATTCAAAAATCTGGGTCTGAGAGACGAGAGCGGAGAAGTACACACATGGATTGCTAATCCGTGGTGTGGGATTGCGGAATCCGAATTTTGATAAAACGGGGCGTTTTCTGACCCCGTGAAAATTAGCCAAATCCTTGGCTAGGCTAGCTCCTGTGGTGAGCTACGGAATTGCATCATAGCATCCTTTGGAGGATTGCTGGAAATTAGTGAAGTGTTTCCGTAACCTCGCTGTCAACTACCAATCCCGGTATCTCTTACTCATCCTGAGTACACATTTAGCCAGAGATTGGCTATCTTAATCCCTGTGGTGGATTGCTGAAATTGATTGAGCGTTAACTAAACCTCAATTTCTACTACCTAACCTATGTACCTTTTTAGAACTCGCCCTGAGTTGTTGCAATTGCTGAACTCTCATAATTCATGAACTATCATCGTTTGCATTACGAGTAAACTCAGCTTGGTAATTGCGACTAAGTCCAGTTACAAACTATATTGACTCTCGCGATCTTATCCGGGACTTGTATTTAATTCTTGAATGTACAAACCAAATGTATTTATTGACCTGTAAATAGGCCATTAATCAAGAAGCTTAATTAAATTTTGATGTGCTGTATTTCTGTGTCTGTCGATCTCTGATCAGGCCCCGGTATCACTGGGCTGAGACCTTACAATAGCTAAAAATTATACTTCCTTTTGCTTTCTTTTTTTACTTATTTTGAGGGTAGGTTTAGGACTTGCACAACATTTACTTTTTACACGAAATTTGGGTAAACAAAATTTTGCAACATTTTTAATCCCTTATGTTTATTTGTGTCTGCCATTACCGACTTTGAGTTCGCGTACAGGGGTACGCGTACCACAGTTTGGGAACCTCTGTTCTAAACGATGCATTTATTCTCGACTTACACATCAAACACACATTTTTAACATGTAATATTTACATTCTATTTTAACACTAGTTAGATACTGATCATTCTCAGGTACGGAAACCCTCCGCGCGTTTGCGCATGCGCCAGGTTGAGATCATTTCACTAAAATAGAAGTGAAATGAAAAATGGACGGAGAGAGGTTAACATTTCACTATATAGATACACTTTATTTTCATTTAGTGATTTGTTGGAAAGACTAATTTAAAAAAGCCTAGCTAAAAATATATGCCTAAACGGACAAGTCATGACATAACAAAGAACTCTGGAAAAACTCTTATCTTACTCATTGCCTGTCACCCCTTTCCGTAGTAAAGGCGTCCAAAAGTGCTAGTCTCGGGTTATTGAAACGAACATAGCATCAAATTCCAAAAGCTTTTTTTTCATGGTTGCCAGGTAACGTTCACACACACACACAAAAGCGGCTTTGTCATTATATTTCTCTTACTTTTTCACAAATGATCGTGCCGAAAGATTTTTTTTATTAATTTATAAAAAAAAATTCCTAGAATGGATATTCTTATGAAATGCTTTTTATTATTATTTACAATTATCACAACATTGATATATTATGTTTCGGTAACTTCTGTACAACTTCTAGATCATGGAATCGATTCACGAGAGTTGACAGTCACATGACAAACTTAACTGAGCTTGTCACTTAACCTACAGTTTCATCAAAGCATATAGTTACAGCATTCTTACCAAATTTTAAAACTAAAAATAATAGAGGAGGTTCGAGACATAAATTGGTAACTTGATATGGTTGTTAACCCTCTGACTGCTTATCCCGCGATTTCCGCGGGTTGGAGGTGAGTCAGTTTTCTGCTGCGTCCTGCGATTTTCGCAAGCTATTTTGTTTACTTAGAACTATTACAGCTTTGAATCGCATTATACTAATAAAGCCTTGCACATAAATCAAATACGCCTCGTTGAACCGTACTTGAATATGTTTGCGAACGTTGCATTTAATTAGAGATTTCAAAAAAATCGCCAGTCAGAGGGTTAACGTATAAAGAGCTTAGAGTTTTACCTGATAAAGCTTTAATCTGTACTAGCTGCATGGCCCGGCGTTGCACGGGCTAAATCGAATAATACCTGAGGTCACGTGACACATGCCTAATGTGTGTTATAATATTGTTGAAGTGTGTTGTATTAGTGTTTTCACCTCCTGCTTCATCTGGGTGTAGATGAGAGGTCCTGTGATAAATTTGGCCATGAATTCTGAAGCAATACGCTCCTCTCCCTGTAGACGGTACAATCTGTGCACCCATTGAAGCACTGGTACTACCTTATGTTATTTTGAAATCCACTGATAATTCATCGGAGCCATCCATCAATCCTTTCATTCCCACTGGATAAACTGAAGCCTGCTCAATTATATTTCCATTATGACAACAATGAGTGTAAATTCCTCTGGTATTCTTTTCATCCCGGAAATACAACCCTCCGCATTTCAGACAAAGATTGTCCATTTCTCTACAGTTGTGTTCTTCAGTTCAGAACAGTTCTAGCTGTATAAAAAGTTTGTATCTGATGTTGATTTTGTCCTTCAATAACATTTAGACGGCGTTCTTTTGCATGTTGTACCATGGCTGACAATCGGCTATTTCTTTGTTCGTCTGTTCCTTCGGCTCTTCTCTCCAGGCCACGTTGTGCCATTTTTGCCAATCGGCTATTTCTTTGTTCTTCTGTTTCTTCGGCTCTTCTCTGCTGGCTACGTTGTCCCATTACTGACAATCGGCTATTTCTTTGTTCGTCTGTTTCTTCGGCTCTTCTCTCCTGGCCATGTTGTGCCATTACTGCCAATGGGCTATTTCTTTGTTCGTCTGTTCCCTCGGCTCTTCTCTCCTGCCCACGCTGTGCCATGCCTGACAATCGGCTATTTCTTTGTTCTTCTGTTTCTTCCGCTCTTCTGTCCTGGCCACGTTGTGCCATAGTTGACAATCGGCGGCTTCTTTCTTCTTCAGTTTCAACAACTCTCCTTTCACGTTTTCTAATTGCCTCCCGTCTACTGGCAACATCCCCTGTAATTCCTCTTTTTCTTTTAGGCATCAGAAAAAGCGAGAATTGAGCAAAGCAAAAATAGTAACTTCCAAATATCAGCTTAAAATAGAAGCTTCTACAAATGTTTAAACTTGATCAAATCAATGAAAAATGATTAAAATCACTAACATAACTAATCTACATCTCTCGGCACATAAATTTACAGAAACAAAACACCCCTTTTAATTTCGTTAAAATGATTTTGTTGGACGTTATATCACGGGATAAAAAAAAGAATTCATACACTTTCAACAATAATTTTTTTTTATTTCTGTCAGCGTCACTTTTTTATTGTTGTTGTAACAATGTTCTTTAAAGTAAACGACTTCAACAATAAAATAAATTTTGAATTGCGCTGTAACAATGAAAAGTATTGTTATAAAGTATCCGAAACAATGAAAAGTATTGTTGTAAATTAGTTTTTAATTAATAACTTTTTCACTAATTAAAATATTGATATTTAAATGGCCGAAATGGATTCCTTGAATTATTCCCCATCTTTTGGTACTTTCCGCGCGCTTCTCCGTTCGGCGGTTCGAGAGAAGATAGAAGGACATACATACATACATACGTTTGTTTACCTTCGAATTTTAATAGGATAGATGCTGATTATATGAGACAATTGCCGATGCCCAATTTAAATGGCAATCAGGATAAAGCTTGGTCTTTGTTATAAATTAAAATGTATATTGACAACCTCGAAAGTTATGTGGTTAGCGAATATTATTCTTGTTTGTTTTGATGCAGCGACTCTTTCACTTGATGATGTTTATTATATCCGCTTTTCAATATTGTAAAGATATTGCGAGGTTACGCATACTCAGTTTGTAATCTCTTATCATGAAAATCTATGTCCTAATTTTTTTAAGAAACTAGTCTCCTCTCTATGCAAGATTCAGCCATTCAGTAAATCTTAAAATCCCCCAAGAATGAATTCATGGAGAAAGATTGAACTGTAGCCTTATTTGGCTGCATTTAATATTATATTTATGTACAGCATTAGTATATACGTTACTATCAATATATCAGTGTATACCAGCTAGTAATTGTTTCTCATTTGTAGATTCCATGCACGTGGCAATGTTGCATATGAGTAAAAAAAGAGTGCGTACTCCCGTACCTGTGCGGAATTTGGATGGAAATACTTGGACACTGGAAAAAGTGCCTCTTTTGAATGAAGGTTCTTTATGGTATATTTTACTTTCTACATGGAAGGGAACGAGATTTTAAAATTATATTTGCACTTTTAAATATTTTTTTTAGCCGAGTACTTTTAATCATTCCACAGACAGAAATTTGTTTTATTCATGAGATTTTAAACACCGATGAAACTTTGCATAACTAATATTATTTATTCAGGAGCTATTGTGGCATTCAACAATTTTCGATTGGCACCATAAAAAAAACACTTAAAAATTATTCAAAACTACTTTTCCACTGACCATCACCTCCTTTATCACTGATTTTAAAAATTTTTATTTTGCAACTCCGATACTTTCTGGCCATAATATTAAAAAAAATATTATCCAAAAAGAGAAATATTTCTTTCCAAGCCATCTTCAAATTCAAAATAATTATCTATGCCAGTTTGGTTGCTATGTGACTTTGCCTCTTATTTCCATAATATTCTTTCTTATTTATAATCGCAATAACGTGCTCAGAAATAAATGTATTTATCATTTTCACCGGATAGAGTAGTCATGCGCGTGTAAATTAAGGCAGTAACGGAAAATGTATTCGTAGTAAAGCACCGTTTATACGTCTTTCAAGGGACTGAAGTAGAACGACGTATGAATGAAAAGACGTAAGTGAAATTTTACTAAACAACTTTGATTATTACAGATTTAATGCTACTTATGCAAATTCTTTTAAAAGTATTAATTTTAAAGTTTTTCTGATGTACCAGTATAATCCGGCAAAGTATGGAAATCAATAATTAAATTTATAACTTAAACATTTATCATAAAAGTGAGAAAATTCATACCTTTACTGTATATCTTGAGTACGATTTAAATACTAGAAAATCACCCGTCATGGTATGACGGGTGCAAATTGCCTCTTCATTCGAGAGATTTCCAGTCAAATTTGACGTGTTTAAATAGATTATATGCGAGAGAAATGTTTAACATTGTTTGAAAACAAATAAAATAAACATATATTTTATGACAGGAAATAGTTTTTATTTACATATTTCTTTATTCAAACTATATCAAGCGCATGATATACCACTGACGTAATTTACTACTTTCTATTAAAAGTGGAAATTAATTTGAAATATATGATTAATATAATTTAAGATTTCTCGGGAGTTATTGATCATAGCGAGATAAATTTTATATCAACCAATAGAAAATTTTATTTCACGATTTTAGAGCTATTAAATTTGAAATTAGAACGACAATTACTCTCTTTTAAATTTAAAATTACTGAAATTTAGGTTCTCTAACAATGAAATAATGCTGTTTAACATCTCGCAATGCTATGGCGCGAGTTTTATTGTTGGTGACGTCAGAGCGTTACCGAGAGACAGATATGGGTTATTATATTAGTAATTTCTTATTTCATACAATTAATGTACATGGAGGTAGGTGGCGTTTAATTAAGAAAAAGTTTAACCGTCTTCTGACGTGCTGATTGTCTGTGAGTATTAAGTATAGCATTATGAAATGAATAAAGTTAAATTCATATTTTTCACTATTCTTTTGACCATTGGCGGCTCGTCCATTAGGGCCGCAGAGCTGCAGTCCCCCTGAAATTATTTTGAAAGCTTGTATTTTCTTTTTTTTATTCTAATTGGCTTACTTTCCCTAGTTGAGATTTCAATGATCAACGGAAATGGCAAAAAAGTAATAAAAAACGCAAAAGGAAGACAGAAAATCGATCAATAATAAAGAGAGAGACAGACCAGAGCTGCAGAGAGTTTTGCCCGTCCGAAAGACCGAATTTCGCTCTCTGAGCAACGCGAAGAGTTCATTGCGGAGAAAAAAAGCGACTCTTTCTCCTCTTGAAATTAGATTTCCTGGAGCTGCATGTTTGTTCCCCAGCTCTCGAATGGCGCAACTCCCTCATTTGGCGTTTTTTTCGCTTTTTCTCAGTAGTTCAGTCATTAAGTAGTTTTTTAAATCAAATTCTGTAGGAATTGTACTTTATGTTTTTGGGGTGCTGATTGCGAATATGAGGTTTGCTACCAAACATTTTTGTTGGAATTTTAATTTCAGCCAAAAAAACATGGAAATTTTTTTTCAGTTTTTGTTTATAACTCAAAAACTATTAATTTTTAGTGTATTATCACTGTATACTAAAATAATCATCAGAAAATCTCCTCAACTTAGATTTTTACAACTATTGCAGCACTGCTTGTTTCTGAACTGACGAGCCGCCATTGCTTTTGACAGAAGAAATAAGTTCAAAGTTTTTCAATTGAGTCCCATCATCGCTTAAATTAGCACCAGTCAATTTACCTTCTATTAATTCACCGATTGTGAGTAATTTTGCAGTCGTGATATCTTTATTACAGTTCACATACTGGACAGAAGGAAATTTTCACATTTCAGAACGAGGGGAAACGATGTATAACCAAAGTTTTGCATCGTATAAACGAAGTACTACTTTACCATTACCTATACTTATAGAAGGCAATGTTTGCGTGTGTTGCTGATGTTCAGACGAATCTATTGCACTTACAGCCATGAAATTTGGCACTCAAGTAGACGTAATAGCGTCTCAATGCACCTCGAAGCCGGAATTTTAAAATTTAATCTAGAAATTTTTTATTTAATGTTTTGGGTCATTTTCGGCACATTTACGGCTGTAGTGTCTTTTATAATGATCGTTGAAAAACAATCAATACACCATCATATAGAACAAACAATTTTCGTTCTAATGAAGTTTGTTTTGATAAGGATTTCTTCAAATTCTTGCGTCTGACGTTCTAACAACTCTATAATTTTCATTTTTATCAGCTTATAACTGAAACGTTTCTGTCGGATTTAAAACAAGAACGGTTAAAATATCTTATTCCGTTTTTTAAAATTAATTTTTCCCTGAGCAGTTCAAACAGTTCTTTTGCTAGCGAGATTTGACATCGAGAGTTTCGCCGGTCGATCCCAGAATGCATTGTTGCTTCCTCACAGGAGGCGACGCAATATGCTTTCATTCCCAGCCTGCATTTCTACAATTCGATTCCTTCCGGTGACGTGATTATATTCGCGTCATTGTCGAGAGGAAAAATAAGCGGGAAAATCAATAATGTGTATCTTTTGTTTTCAAAACTTTTTCGTGTCATTGTGGGCGTTTTCCCCCCATTTTGTCGAAGTCCTGATTCCACGGGCAACGCCGTGTGCGTATCAACGCGTGTCGGCTCATCACAATCCTGATTTATTCATATTTATTACTGCTTGTAATGAATATGAATAAATCAGGATTGAGATGAACCGACGTATAAATGAGAAAGGTGCTTTACTGTATTTTCGCTGGACATGAGCGCTTATATATACAACTAGCAGTGCGCGCACGGCGCTGCCCGTGGAATCAGGACTTCGACAAAATGGGGGGGAAAACGCCCACAATGACACGAAAAAGTTTTGAAAACAAAAGATACACATTATTGATTTTCCCGCTTATTTTTTTGCGCGATAAAAAATATTTAAAAATTGCATCGTGAAAATAATTATACTGCAAACTAAGTATGCGAGATGAATAAATACGTTAAGATATTGCCGAAAATAATAATCAGTCATTCAATTCAACATTATGACGTCACCTCTCCTTCAAGCAATCACATAGCCATCTGCTTTCTGAAGAAGTGCCGCGCGAGGAACTCTCTCCATAAAAATAACTCTCAACTGCCCAGAAAAAAATTAATTTAAAAAAAACTTGAAAAGATATTTTAACCGTTGTTGTTTTAAATCCGACAGAACAGTTCTACTTATAAGCTGAAAAAAATTGAAAATAATAGTGTTATTAGAAAGTCGGATGCAACAAATTTAAAAACAAAAGTAACATTGCGATGGCGAAACTGGGTATTTTTTAAAAAATTCTCAAAATTTAGTAAATTACGTTAAAAATTCAAAACTAACTTCATTAGAACGGAAATCGCGTGCTCTTTCCGATGGTGTATCTATTTTTGTCGTACAATTATTCGAAACCATTCTATTGAGAAATTAGTGCGAAAAATGAAACAAAACAACACAAAACATTAAATAAAAGAATTTCTAGATTAAATTTTAAAATTTCGGCTTCGAAGTGCATTCAGTCACTATTACGACTACCTGTGTGCCAAATTTCATGGCTGTAAGTGCGATAGATTCGTCTGGACATCGCAGACAAACAAACATGCACACACGCAAACATTACCTTTTATAAGTATAGATACTTTTAAAAAATGTAATGACGGTTATATAATGAAATGTGATTATATAATGATGAATTAAATTATAATGAATACTTAAAAAATATAATCATAATAAATGGAAACGTAAGTGTTAAAAATTCTTTTTTTAAATATGATTCATTTTGCTATTCATTTACTGATGAAAAGAATATCTTTCTTTTGACTACAAAATAATATAACTCAAAATATGATTTTTTTTTGGATCCATGAAGTTTTAAAACATCAAAATTCATCATAAACTCCATGTCAAATTTTTTTGACGATTACCACACTTTGTGTACAAGACAGTAAAAATGGATCAGTGCTTAGCTAAAGATTGTTAGTCTGATGTTCTCCACATTTGCTTCTTTTTATTATTCTGGAGCAGTGGGTTTCATTAAAAATGATGCAAATTATAGAAAATGTAAATATTTTCTGTTATCATACTAGAGTTTTAATCGGTTGGCTATTCTCATTTCAGACGAGAATGCTCCTGGACCCAAATTATGCGGCATACATTTGCTGACTTTCATAACTGGTGTGCCCATATCGACTCTGGAATATTCTGCGGATCTTTTGTACCAATGGGGACAGCTACTAGCGACATTTCACAACGCTGTGGAGGTATACTTTTCATTTTATTATATCTGATTTTGTTACCATTCGATGCATAATTATATAAATTTTGTTTCATTGTACCTTTATAAAATGAAATCATAAAAAAATACTTTTTTTTCAGAAAACACAAAATTTTTCACGAATACAAAATTACATAGAAGTACAAGGAAAAATTAATGTGTGAAATGGAGAAATTTGTTTCTTGTTTGCATTGTTATATATATATATATCAAAACAAACTAGAAACATAAGACAAAAACTCACAAACAATCAAGACACAATAGCAAAAATATAGACAAAAACTAAAATAAATTGAAAATATTATAGCGAGCCGCTCGTCAGGAAGAGAAGCTCGCTCATGATATTAATTTGTGCTTTTTTCTGCTAACGACAAACGAAATCCGTTAAAATATGCCGCCATCCCTTCAAAAAGCACAAGACAATTAAAATGGGAAAATTCTGGAATATATATATATATATATATAACAAATACGAAACAAACATAGCAGAAATGTAAAAGCAACATATACAAAATAAACATTCATAAAACAAAATGTCAAGAATAAAATCTGCGGTAAGAAAAAGCCGAAAGTGGTATATATATATAAAAGAGGAAGATAAAATAATATAGAAAAATATAACACAAACGCAACGAATGCGCAAAAATGCTGCAATTCAAGAATATTTGTGGAGAATATATCAATATCATGTATGTATGTATATATATATATATACGATATGTTAAAAATTTTCCATATGTTCTTCTGGCATTTATTTAGTATTTTTAATTATTTGATTAAAATTAGTTATAGTTTAGTTAAAAATGAAGTTTTTGCAAGGGATTATTGATATGTTTGTTAATTTCTTTTTGAAAATCATGTTTTGACATTTTATGCATTGGTTATTATTAATATATATATAGTAAGAAACAAAAAATTCCATTCTTCATCAAAAATGTCATATCGAATTATAACAAAAAGTTATATAACAAAAATATATGTAATACAAAAATATGTTTCGATGACTGAATTCTTTTATTTTACTGTAAGTCTTTCAAAATATCTCAGAAACATAGAAAATAAGAACCCTCTGAATTTCTAATAAGTTTATCTAATTTTTCCATATTTCTTACATTTTTTTTCAGGAAAAAGATAAAAAAAAAAATCAATGTTTAATTATAATAATCTTTGAGATTTAGCTTCGACTTCTCTTAACGAATTGTGGCATTCATTTACAAATGATGAATGACAGTAGCAGATTGTTGATTTATTTAAAAACAAATTCTTAAACCAGGAACAAATTACTGCTTTGTGGGAAGAAATTCTTTGCATTTTCTCTAAATTCCATCGAAATCATTTTTTTCTTTCAGAATGTGCGTTTCAGTTGATGATACGTATTATTTAGTAATTAACTGAAGTTTTTTCTTGATATAGATAAATTTTTAAAATAATAAAATAAGTTTTTGTCAGAATTCCGGTAAATGAATGAAGGTATCAATATCTATAATGTAGTAAAATGCGAAACGTTTCCCGAATATTCATATGTAAAATGAATAATCCGGAAATGTGATAAATCTTTATTTATCCGAATTTATTTATTAATTAATTTTGTATATTTTTTATTCTTGACTATACATTTTCAAGTTTTAAAAATATCAGTTTGTGCAAGAACCCTCATGATTTAGCTTCTCTCAGGGTATAGCTAAAATGCACCTAGTTGCAATACCGATATCTTTCTGAATCTTAATGGTATTTAAATGGAATTTTTATGTAAGTTGCCTTATATCTGGCTTTGAAGTTATGAAAGAAAAATTACGCTACGTTTCGAACATGCGCAGTATAAATTATTTACTATAAATATTAATATTTCCCTTAATAATCAAACCATATTTACTTCAGATTTTAATACAATGCTTCTCTAACATATTATCAAGTATTCTGTTAAGTTTCATATAATTTGGTAGGAAACTCTGCACGTTATAAGCAAAAAAACATGCTGGAAAATTTCGTTTTTTAAGAAAACCTTTTAGCTTCCCGAATATTCGTCCTATTTTTACGAAAACGCATGTAAATATTGCGCACTTCAAAAGAAAAATTGATGAAATTTGCAAATCATAATCAGCTTTCTGTGAAACGGGGGTGAGTCCTATATCGTTTTCTTCTTCATCAATTTATGGTCTGTCCTCCAAATGCCCTCGTGACCGAATCTTCACTATACACTGTCAGTTCAAGACTCTTCTTTACATGGTCGAAATTCAAAGAAAATCCACCCAGCATTCCGGTAGATATTACGAAAATTGTGCAAATCCAAAAGTGTCTGTCACCCATAAGTTAATCTAATATGTTGAAAATTCTTAATGAACTCGATTTATTTATTTACATGAGGGGTCGGTGAAAATTTTTGAACATTTCCCAAATATTTATTTGGGAAAAAATTCAAATAATCTCTAGATTTAAACAAAATTATATTTAATTATGTTTGATTAATTATATTTAATCAAAAAATTACGTGAAGTATTCCTGTTCACATATTTCATTTATTAACTAAATTATTTAAAATGAGTTAGAAAATTATATTAAATAATTTTGTAAATAAATTACTTTTTCTTAATGTGATGGGATAATTGATTCCAATATTATGATGAACAGTACATAATGTTGAATATGCACTATATTGTGAAATCTTGGATCAAAGGTTGCCTGTCAAAATCACCGAATTTAAATATCTCTCTCTCTCTCTCTCTATCTATCTCTGCTAATTATCTACATATTGCTCTGCATCAAAAAGCACTTCTGAATCAGTCAGTTTTGACCTTCGGTCGCACAATAAAACTGATCTTTCCGAGTATACTGCAATCTTGCGAGGGGCCCCTTAGGAGCGGGGCCCAAATTGGAAAGAATTAGTCCAATCGGCTAAAGGGCGGGCCTGTTGCTAGGTTTATAGTTTATGGAACTCTGAAGATACTGGTGGAGAAAACTGGTCACCAACTGTCTGTTGGCTGGTATTCGAATTTCTGATGGCGTTTGTTACTTATAAAGTGGATATTCTGCTATAAACTATTATAAATTATTGAGAATTTTTAAACTGGTACCTATTCAAAATTCACTGGAACTTTACAGTTTTCAATTTGGATTTCCTCAGTCTTCGTGCTTTAAATGAAAATGTTTGAATACTTTATTTTTGTCAGATAATTTCCAATACCCTTCTATATTTATCATTATATTATTTTCATTTCAATTTAATTCTCTTACAGGATTTCGAATACCCAGCGTTACTTAATAAAGAGGTTTTCTGGAATGTGGAACACATTCCCGAAATTAGAAAATATATGGAGGGCATGGAAGAACATCGCGAGAAGCTAGTTAGGAGTGTTTTGAACAAATTTCCCATTGAAATTGAAGAAAATTTAGGAAAGCTTCCGAAAGGTATTTTTTTCCGATATTTCATTGTCTTCCCTCGTTTATTAAATTCTGATATCTTTTAAAAAGATAACTTCACTTACAATTAGATGCGCTTTCAGAATAAGAAATGGCTTTTATAATTTTCATTTCTTTTTAATGTTGCATTTTGGAATTTGCAATTTTCCATAGAATAAAAAATTAATACATTAGTGGAAGATTACTTCTTAATCCTGATTTTTTTAAAGTACAGGGTAGTTAGAATTAAAATATCCATGTGAGTATCTGGGATAGTTAGAATTAAAATATCCGTTAGAATTAAAGTATCCGTGAGGACAGCTCATAATAAAGTATCCTTTCATTTTTTTAATGTTGCATTTTAGAATTTGCATTAAATTAATACATTAGTTGAAGATTATTTCTTAATCCTGATTTGTTTAAAGTGCAGGGTAGTTAGAATTAAAATATCCATGTGAGTATCCGCGATAGTTGGAATTAAAATATCCATGTGAGTATCCGTGATAGTTGGAATTAAAATATCTGTTAGAATTAAAGCATCCGTGAGGAAACAAAAAGAAAGTACAGTAAAACTTAAGCTCGTTTAACGGTCAGTTTTCTGTTATCCGTCATCGTCTAAAAATATCAGCAAACAAAGTGTCGCGGAAGGTGAGGACAGATACTATCTCAAAGAAGATGATGGAGTCTCTGAAGTAACAAACATGCCCTTTATTTACAACACACTAAAACCAATATTCACTCGGCATACATGCCAGTTACAGATAAGCTCAATTACTGAATCCATTGATGATTAAGGCGAGATCCGTGGCGAAAGAGCTGGCGTGAGCAGGTGCGAGTGAGCAAGCAAGCATGAATGACGAAGCTTGCGGTGCTGGGAAGCATCCAAATATATTGCAGCATTGCCACCGACGTCACTCCACAGCAGGAGCGCCATCTACAATATCAATACTTTCCACACAAAAGAGACATCTTTAAAATTGTCTTCGACCCACTTTTACACGCTACAGTTTGAAGCTGGAAGTGACTGTACGGTATGATGGCGGAAGTGACTAGGAGTTGACTTTGATCTGGTGAGCCAAATCCATGACTAATCAGTCGCTAGTGTACTATAGTATTACAATACATTTCTGTATATTATTACTCTTTTATTGAAGTTCATCGATCGTTTTGTGAAATTAAATACAATTTGCATGCATTATTCGCGTTTTTCATTTTCGTCCCAAGTCAGTAGTGAACTCACGTTACTGTACATATGCATTAAGATATTTCTGTTGTCAGTTGATACGGTTATCCGTCAGAGCCAAGGTTCAGAAGGTGACGGTCAATCGAAGTTTCACTATGAATAAATAAAAACAGCGATCATAAGAACTTTAAAGCTCGATGGAATGCATTTCGGATTATGGGAAAACGAATGATGCAGAAGGGGGGGGGGATAAAAAGAAAAGAAACATCCGGCAAAATTGAGAGTAGTTGCTACCTTAGAAATTTACCCTTAAATTTTGATGAACACTTTCTTAGTGAGCTTCTAATACCCAAGAAGTAATTACGTGCCAAATTTGGAAGTTCTAAGTCCAAGGATCTACCCTACAGAGCATTTTGAAGGGTTTTTGCATCATGCAGTTTACTTACAGTATGCCAACTAGAACCATTATCTTGTTAAATAGAATCTATGAAGAGGTATTATCCCTTAAAAGCCCAATCCTTAAAAAATGGTTTTTGTCTCTCATTTCTTGAATAAAATAAAGGAAAAATACTTTTTAAAAAATCCTATTTTGCTTTTTAAGTATGGCTCATGGCCAAACAATTGTTTGTAACCAATTGACAACACTGGGCTTTATTTCAGAAAAAAAATTCCTTGATAGGATTCTGTAATATTAAACACAGATGAATTTTAATAAATATAATAATACGGATAAGAAATTTCCTTCAGCATTGTAAAATAAAATATGGCACTCTCAAGCGTACAAACAAAGCAAAAAAGTTGCAGCCTCGAGTGAAAAACATCAAATTATTTCTATTTTTTATCAGCACTCAGGCTGTCATCTATATGTTGTAAATTGATTTCATAACATTTTCAGTATGTATCCTATTGGCAACAACAGGCATTACAGCTTCAGTCTTATTCTCAAGATTTTCGTAGACAAAATTGGGTATGTTGCTTAAAGGCAACGCTGGGCATTTAAGGGTTAAATTGTTTTTATAAATGATGTTGCTTACTTACAACATTTATCACTGATTCGGGATTTCTTGTACTGATACAAGAATTTTTTTAAGAAATAGTTTAAATGATTTGTTAAGGTGGGTTTTCTTATATCTTATAATCAGAATGGGAAAAAAAAATGGAGGGCCTGAAACTTATTAGTTTGAAGATATGATACTTTAATAGTAGGGATGGGAAAAACCTACCGGTTCAAACCGAAAACAGGTTTTATTTTTGTTTCGGTTAACCGGTTTGAACAGGTTATTTTTTTAAACCATCAATAACCGGGTAAAAGAAACAGGGTCGGAATATAGGCTCGATTTTAGGTTCGACAAGACTAAAATTTACCAAGTTATAAAGCTTTGAATTCCATCATCTTAGGCCAATCACCGACAACCGCTTCGTCGAGGCGGCTGTTAGTTGGCGGATTACTTTACTTTACGCTACGACACACCTCTGACTCCAGAGATAAGAATCTCCGGTTTGCAGTTTGGATGAGTGTGCGTAGAGAATCTTTATTGATTCCACACACACGCACACACAAAAAACATTGAGTTAACTTTTTTTTAGATTAGAGAGCAGATTAGATCATAAACATTGGCTAATGATTTAATTTTTTATGAAAACAATGTTAATAAAAAATTTTGTCCATAATACTTACTTATTGTAATAATTACTCGTCTATTATTATTACATATTGTATTTTTCACTTATTTATAATCATGATTTATTACATTAATTACTTGTATTAATACTTACTTATTATATATTATTATTATTAATTAAAAATTTTGTCTACAAACGTTGTTTCTTTTTGAAAAAAAAAAACGAAAACCGGTTATTTCAGCAAACTTTTTTTTAGCGTTTAGCGCCAGGTCAAAACCGGAGGTGAAAAAAACCGATTAACCGAATCCCTTTTTTTTTGCAATAATCGCTATCCCTATTTAATAGTAATCACTCGAATGTTCAGCCCTGTTTTCACCAACACTATGATTGCTTCGGGGCAGAATCCTGCTTTAAAGGAAGATAAATTCGTTCCATTTGAATAAAACCACAGAAATTTAATTCAAAAATTATTAAATTTATAAAGCTTTAGAACATCACAATTTTTTTTTAAAGTTTTCTGATGTGAATTGAAGATTATATACATAAAAAAATTCGTATTTTTTTTACTCTTATTTTTTTCCCCTTTAGCATTTCCCCCTTAATATTCTTGATATAACTGATGAAACGGCTGGAACTACATGATGAATTGAATATATACACCAATGAATTATATATGTTACCGTTAAAGTATATAACGCAGTTATTTCATAGAATACCTAGTTATTCCATGAAATAACTGATCGTGTCCGTTAAAGTGTGTAATATGTTATTAATTTGACACTTTAACTAGTTATTCTATGAAATAACTAGGTATTCTATAAATTAACTAATGAGAGACAGTTAAAGTGTAAAATAAACAATTTATCTAAAATGAAATTAAACTAATGATAGACAATTAAAATGAAAAACAAGCAATTTATCTTATTTATGCAGCGTATAAATGGTATTTATGGAAACGTACAATAAAATCATTTGTTAGAACAAGGATTACTAAAATGACACTTGGAATTACGAAGAACATTATTTCTAAAACAAAAACATTTTTTGTTTACACACTGGGTTTTACACGAACATTTTTTAAATCTCTGACCAGTACCTAAACTTTGAGCTGTAGCAACCGACCAGAGCGATATTTCTACATCCGGTACTTCTTCGATTTTAATTCGTGCGAGATATATGATATAGATTATTTTACACTTTAACGGGCTGCAGATCGTTATTCTATGAAATAACTAGTTAAACCATGAAATACAAGAGAGTTTTACACTTTAACGGACACGATCAGTTATTTCATGGAATAACTAAGTATTATATGAAATAACGGATTTCATACTTTAACGGTAACATATATACCAATTGAAAATATAAGTGCCAATTAGTTCACAAAGCACAATAACTTCCAAATTTGTAAAGGATGTTTTTTTGTAATGAGATTATTTTATGAATTTTCGTGCCATAAATGATAGTGTCTACTATCGATAGCAGCGGCCGATCGGGCGGCAAAAGTTGGTAGGGGGGGGAGTGGCAAAAAGTTTATAGACACCTAAAATTATCCCGGAGTATTAAGGATAGGCAACAAAATTTAGTTGCAAAATCAACTAGCTTTCCAGCTACTTTTTTTAAAAATACAATTCCCAGTTTTAGCAGCTAAAATGAAATAAAAGTTTAATTTTTTTCCGCAAAAAGTGTGCTGGAAGAGTCGCTGCCGCCACTAGTGCCATCTATTGATAAAATTTTAAAATAATATCTGCTGTGCCAAATGTGATGTAACGCCATCTACTAATTAAAATTCAAACTAAAAACTTATCTTAAGCTAGTGATGGAGAGACTACAACCCGCTTTAGTGGCTACTTCCGTCTCACATAAATTTTGAAATAATAGTATAAAATTTTAAAATATCTGTATAATCAGTGCATTATAATTCGAATGAGATTATGAGGACCTTTTAGAAATGCAGTCACAGCTTCATTCGTCAAATTAGTAAAAAAAAAGAATTTCTAGTGCAATATTTTTTTAGTACTTATTGAGTTTTATAATAACTTATATTGACTCACCTTTATTTTTTTGCAGCTCTTAAAAAAAAGTTTACGCATCCCTCTCTTATGTTAAAAAGTTCGATCCCTTGATAAGTTGTATAGTTAACATTTTTTTTAATTTTACCTATTATTGATAAAAGACAGACTAGTTCATACACACATATAGTGAACATAATAGACATTTTTTCTCTTTTTTCTAAATTGTATTACTGGCTTTATTTTTTTTTTTGTGGAAGCTTTCGAGTGCATCTCTTGTTCCCATTCCCTGTTGGATGAGATTGTAATTCTTATAATCTTCCTATATTTCTTTTCCTTATGTTTATTTTTTATAAATTTCATCATTTATTTTCATTAAATTTTTTGTTTATTGTTATGTATGTTTATTTATTTATTATGCATTTTTGTTCACTGTTATGAGAGTATTTTCCGCCCAAGATGGATGTTGTTAGTATGGTATCGTTTTGGTACTGAGATTATTATATTGTATTATTATTATTTTACAACTATTTGTATCTTATTTTTTGAAATTTTCTTCCCACCGACTCTTGTCAAGCTTTATACCCTTTAGGTAAGCTAGATAGGCGTGGGAAATTAAAAAAAAGCTGTTCAGTTAGTATAAATTTAACTTCTTTCAAATTAATTTAATCAGTTAAGTTAATTTAATTAGCTTAGTTTAAGTTAAATTAGTTTTAATTTAGATTATTTTAGCACATATGATATTTTAGGGGTTTAATTCGAGAATTTAAAATCAGTTTTCGCAAAGGATGTTGATATTAGTGTGTTCCATATTTTCAAAACTAAAATTGAGTACTTCGTTGCTTAACAAGCACACCACCTATCTCAATTTTTTGAAATTTCAAACAGGAGAGAAATACTCAATTTTTTTCAGCCAATAACGAAAATTTCTGCATTTTTAAAAATATCCGATATAAAGATACGACTGCATATTCCTACCAGAGGTGAAAAAAAAATTTAAAACCTTAGTTTTTTGTTGAGAAAAATTGAGTATTTCTTTCCACTTTGAAATTTCATATAATTGAGATAGGTGGCGTTGCATGGTAAGCGACGATTTTTAAATTAAAAAATCCAACTTGTAGAGTAAATCTTTTATAAACTATTTACAATTATATAACGATTTTGTCTAACTAATCTAGGGTTTATTCATGGAGATTTCAATGAGAACAACGTTATTGTACAAGTGAAGGAAAGCGAGAATGGGAGAACTTTTTCTGTTGATGGCATACTGGATTATGAAGATATGCATTACGGGACTTATGCATGGGATTTAGGCTTAATGCTCGCATACACCTTACTGGACTGCAAGACTATGAATCCTTTGGACGGTGCAGGACACACGTTGGCTGGATACTTGAGCCTCAGATCTTTGTCCCCTTTGGAACTGTCGGTACTAAAGGTGAGTAATGTAATACAATAATCAAAGTATAACATTATCTTTTTTTATTTGTGTTGAACAATGAACCAAGAAATAATTCTTGTTCAAATTTTATTATATTAAACTTTCTTTCGTGCTTTATTGCCATTCTGGAAAAATTAAATTTAATTTAAAATAAAGATAATAATATGTAAATGGTTGATATACAAAGTTACAAAACCATTTACGATTGATGCTACGTTGCTCCCTCCCAAGTAACATATTTAAGATGCAAGTGCAATATTTGCAGTTTATAACTGTTTGAAATTAGATTGTTGCAGGGTGGTCATAAATTATTGGATCCATTTCAAAAATTAATTTTAAAAACCCTATAATGTAGCAACTTCGGGTTTTTTTTAATGCGTAGTTCAAAAAGTTTTTTTAGATAGGTAACGCGCCGTTACGTAATAGTAAATCTGCGCAATCCAACGCAAGTTTCTAAATGACTACCATGCAGCAAAAGGCAAGTCTCTGGTTCCACGAAAGCAAATCAATTGTAACAGATCAAATAATTATTCGGTTGGAGTATCGAGATTGTTGGTAAGAAAGTCATTAAGCGTTGGCATGTGCAATTAAGGAGTGCAAGTCTCCTTGACTGATGCATATTTCCTGTTCCCTTTAATTTCTCATACCAACGATTGATGAAGTTCTTACTTGGAGACTGACAATTACGATACTCTAACCGAATAATTCTTTGAACTGTTACTATTTCGATACTCTAACCGAGTAATTCTCTGAACTGTTACAATTGATTTGCTTTCGTGAAACCAGAGACGTGCCTTCTGCTGCACGGTAGCCATTTTGAAATTTGCGTTGGATTGCTCAGATTTAGTGTGTCTTAACCCACGAGGAAACGCAAGGGGGTGTCCGATACCCCACGCCACGTAAAATGTGAAAATACCCACTTCCCTTTAGTTGAAATGAGTCAAATCCATGCTATCTGCCCTTAAGGTCACATTCAACAGATGGAATGTGTTGCAAGAAAAATTCCTTTATTCTTTTTATCGGAATTGAACTTATGGGGTGTCGAACAACCCCTTGCGCGTCCTCGCATCAAGTTTCTTTGTTCAATTGAGTGATCGTATTAGGGACAGAAAAATATTTTCTCGCTATTTAAGTTTTATTCAGGAAATATGTGGATTGGAGAATATTCTATATTTTTAAAATGGAGATTTTTGCAGATACAAGACTTTGAAACTGGATAATAGTGTAAGTAAAATCCCAAGAGATTGATGCAAAAGTTTTATAATTTTGTACGTAATATAACTGTTTTCAGCTGGTACATGTCTTATCCACTTGCACAAAAGCTAGGATTTAAAGATAAAGCCCATAAGAATTTTTATTTGGGTTACTAAACCTATGGTTTCCTCTTTACCTAAGAAAATTAGAAGCAGTATTTTTCTATCCAAATTGTATAACGATTATAATGTTGATGATTCTTTACTTAGTATATTTCTTACACAAATGTTGAAAACATGTATGTAAGAAATATACTTTTTTATATGTTCGCAATGCGTTGAATAATATAATGTATTATTTACTAAATTTTTCGTCTAACAATTTGTTCTTGTATAAAGAAAGCTGTTTGCACGAATAATTTGGAGCAGATATACCATAAAAATGTTGCTAGTTTTGCTTAAATAGCGAAATAACGAATTCCCCCCTTGCGAGTCTTCGTGTTACTCTTCGTAACACGCGTCTTCGTGTTACTCTTCGTAACACGCGTCTTCGTGTTACTCTTCGTAATGAGCGTCCTTCCGGGTTCAAGACGCGTTACCTATCTGAAAAAAACTTTTTGAGCTACTCTCGCATAAAAAAAAACCGAAGTTGCTACATTATAGGTTTTTTTAAATAATTTTTGAAATGGGCCCTATAATTTATGACCCCCCTTTACACAAAAATGATAGCATGCGTAAAATAATGCGTTTTTTCATTAGCATTTAAATATAACTGATAGCTTTACAGTCCGACCAGATAGGATCTGTTTTGTTGCCTATTCATCTTTCTCAGGTAAATAATGTCTTTCCTGGTCGGATTATATGGATCAACCTCATATCAAGTAATTAAAACGTGGTCATCTTTGGCCAAGATATTCTACTCTTAACTCCACTGAAAAAGTATTTTTAAGTTCATTTCCCTTCTTTAAAAGAATGCGAAAAACAGATGTGAAGTTATAATCCCACGCAGTTTCAAATAATTCAGTACATTAATGTGATACACATGCACGCATACATATTTTCAAACACTTTCATTAACGAAGCAAAAAGTATAATTTCAAAAAAAGTATTAAAAATGAGTTAATGCTATGCTACTTAAAAGTTAATTACCTATTTGATTTCTCAACAGTTTTTTTAACACTTTGCGGACGGGTGACTTTTTAAGCACTCAGATCAGTTTGTTTTTGATCACATCATCCTGTTTTTTTCCAACTCTACGCTTATTTAATCATACACAACTGTATTTGTTATGATATAATAAGGTTAGAGATTGAATGGATGGATGATACAAACATTTGCATTCCAGTTTGAGTAGCTATATTCTTCGCGAGCTGGATTGTCCTCCACGTCAGTCTCATAATCAGTTTCTTGGTCGCTGTAATCGGACACTTCTCCATCGAGATGTAATGCATCAGATTCGTCTTCAGCTGGTATTGTTTTTTGCTTAATTCTTCCAAAATATCCGGGTCGCGGTGGCCTAGTGGTAAGGTCTCGACCTCGGGACTGGAGGGTCGCAGGTTCGAAACCCGATTCCACTGAAGATCCGCCGTGTATGGGGCAAGTTCCACGCTAAATCATACGTAGTGGCCAAACGTCCTCCCGTTGGTGTGGCGCGGAATTTTTCAGAGGGAGGTGCCAGCTCAGGTGTCGTCCTCGTCATCTGACCTTGGTTCAAAATTACGAGGTCCGTCCCTAAATAGCCCTCGTGTTGCTTCAAAAACGGGACGTTAATCTAACCTAATCTAACCGAAACAGTCGAATATTGCTCAGTAGGGATAATTTCCCGCTGTTTCGTGATAGCCAGGTTAGGTTATGGATAGCTTTCGTGTACTTTCAAGCGCGATCAGAGCGAAACTGACTCATTCAACGTCCGTAGAAGTGTCGCAGCAAGTAGGAGGAAAGTTAATACGAGGTTAGAAGGGTGGCTAGCTCTCCACCTTCAATAGTTTTTATTCAGGTTGTGGTAGATACCCACTGGCACACTCTACCTGTCCGCAAAGGGTTAAATAATTTCTAAGTTTTTCGTACCTTCATAAGCAGGGGGTTGAGTTCTGGGAATTGCTGCGTTTATATATTTTCCTTCACAAAGAAAACAGCTAATGGAATTTAAAGAATTCGTGCAGGGTGTCCAGATATTCAATTAATCATATCCAGAATCTTAATCAGAGAGAGGTATAAAATTAGAACCCTAAGTATGCATATTAACAGAGAACAAAAGTTTAGCTTAGCTGTACTAATGTCTCATTTTGAAGCAACAAGAGGGCTATTTTGGGACTGAACTCGGCATTTCGGATCGCGGTCAGAAGACGAGGACGACACCTAAGTTGACACCCCATCTCCACCAGCGGGAGGTCGTTTCACCCACGATGCAAATTTAACTTGCACCAGGTTCACATACACGATGGATCTTTAGTGTAATCGGGTTTGAAACCTAGAACCCTCCGGCCCCGAGGCCGAGACCTTACACTAAGGCACCGCGGCCTCTAAAGCCGGCCATTCACTTGAAGTATAGCCGGGCCATTTGCTCTAAGCCCGGTTTTTTGTCCACCCATTTTAATTTGAAAGACAGGCATGTCATTCACAAGCATCGAATAAGGGGAATATTTCCTTCGTAACGTTTGTCAATCGCTCTTCGATTTTCCCCGTCAGCAGATTTTAATTTATGCTACCCTCGAAGCGAGGCTTCAATCTACGCAAGGTATTGTTCTTTTCGCTAGTCTCTTTCAGGGTTCCTTTGACTTTTCGATCCGATTTCAGTCCAGACGGAATTCCAATCACCACAAGCCATTTGGCTCATTTCCATAGATTTTTATCGGTTTTTCCTTCTCGTGTTCCAAAATATATAGTTTGTCTGTGAAGTGAATGGACGACTAAACAGATAACACAAAGAAAACAGCTCATGGAATTTAACCCTCCGACTGCCGATTTTTTTAAAATCAGTATTTAGATGCAATGTTTGCAAGCATTCAAATACCGTTGTACCATGCGAATTGTTACTTATATGCAAAGATATATTAGTATATTATGATTCAACTCTGTAATAGTACTAAGTAAACTAATTAGCTTGCGAAAATCGTGGGATATATAGTAGAAAATGGACTTACTTCCTACCCGCGGAAATCGC